>JAURVB010006237.1:0-29454 GCA_033002965.1 Piper betle | reverse complement strand
TGATGCATGTATTGCTGGTCAAAATCCATTTACTCATGTCCAACATCATTAACAAAATTATTAGTGTTGTCATCAACCACATCATCCTCACCTTCTTCATCACTAGGCAGAATAAAAGGTGTATCATTCTCGGCCTCCTCTTCACCTCGAACTAATGTATATAGTTTTGTTCCTTCCTCAAAGCTTTCTGGGACTGTTCTTGTGGAACTTCTTCTTTTTAAAGTTCTCAATTGTTTGATCCTCCCTGGAAACCACATCCATATTCTGAATCAGTTTTCTTTCTTAAGATCCCAAAGTTTGTACCCTAACTTATCATCACCATATCTTAAAAATATACACTCCACAACTCTAGAATAAAGTTTGTCCATTTATTCCTTAGGCACATACGCAAAACTTTGCAACTAAATACTCTCAAATAAAAATAATTCATTTTTTTCCACTCTAAACTTTCTATGGTATGCCATAGTCTAATGCATGTGTGGAAAACCTATTGATCAAATAACATGCTATGCATAATGCCTCATCCCTGAAGCTCTTAATCAACTTTGGTGAGACAGCACACTCCTAACTCTTTCAGTTAGAGACAGGTTTATTTTGTCAGCCACTTCACTGTATTGGGGTGTGTGAAAAACTATCTTCTCATGCCTAATACTATTTTTTCTATAATACTCTTCAAAATAAATAAAATAATACTCACCGCCGTTATCACTTCTAAAACACTTAAGTGCGTTCCAAGTTTTTCTTTCAGCCAAAACATGAAAATTCTTAAAGATTTCAAACACACAACTCCTATTTTTCATGGCATAAGCCCACACCTTCTTAGAAGGTGTCATCAATAAAGGGACAAAATAATTTCAACCACCAACAGATTTTACCTCTACCACATGCACACATTTGTGTACACCAATTCAAGAATATTTTATTTCCTTGTACTCGATCCAACAAAAGAAGCTCTATGTTGTTTGCCCACCAAACAATGGTCACAATGATCTATTGTAATGCCCTTGATCTTGGGAAAGAGATTCTACTTTTTTAACGTTTCTAACTATTTTTTACTCATGTGCCCCAATCGACGATGCCACAATTCTCCAGTGAAATTTAGAGAGGAAATATTTGCCTCTCTTCAAACTAGACTCATCCCTATTGTGTACAAACTATAACACTTCTTCCCCTTAGTAATAACAAGAGAGCTTCTTACAAACTTCCACATTCTTTGCGCAAAATGTGATGTATAATCATCATCATCAGAGCTGTTGTAGACAACAAGTTCATCCTCAAATCTAAAATATGTTTTACATTTTTAAGCCTCCTCAACTTGTAACTAGTATTTGTTATATCATGCATATCTCCTTATCTTATGATTTTAGAAGTACCACTATTTTTCATTTTTACCGCACCGAAGTTTGAAGCTTCATAGATTATGAAGAAATTTCAGCTTAGAGTTGGAAGAAAAAATGCACCCAAATCAATCACCCAACAATCATCACAATCACTCCCAAACAATCTTTATCAGAGTAAAAAACTATCACTAATTCATCATGTACCACATTGACATCCTGATTGTCTTAACCCTAGTTGTCCTCTATTTTATCCTTCTTGAGTTTCTAGCAGTCCCTTTTCAAGTGTTCAATCTGGTAACAATGCTAGCACTTTAAATTTTTCTTGGGCTTGGATCTGCCCCTATTCTTGTCCATTATGTTTGTGTTCTTATTTTTTGATCTTCCGCTAGCTTCTTTTGACACCAATGTTTGAGATCTTGAACATGGTGCATATGTTTCCAATGACTTTCTCCTTTAACTCCTCTGATAGGAGTAATGTTATCATAGAGTGTATTTCTAATTATCTCATCATCCTCCGTCAGCTGCACATCCATCATCTCTATTGATTGATTCCACCTTTCTTTTTAAGTAATAACACACATCATTCACTAACACGAATCTTCACCTTTCACACGTCAATTCCTTTCCTATTAAATTTTATAATTTCAAAATGTGTTTTTCAACTTCTTGTCAATAACCAACAAAGATCAATCAAACTTCTAAATTTAATGAACCTAACTTTGATACCATTTCCATTTGTTGAAATTTAACACACTAATCCCTATTCTAAATCAATATTGGAGCAACAATAGAAAACCATCTGTAATCAAACAACCCGGTAACATTCTAGTTTCAATATTGTAGGGTCCACATATATGGAAATTGTTAAACTTTCTATGATAACATAGTTGCAAAAATTAGAATCGAAATTGAAATCGATTTTCGAGGGAATCACTAAATCGGACCGATTCATAAAAAATCGGTCAGAAATCGTTTTAGTTGAATCGGTTCAAATCAGTCTTATGCAAAAATTTGACAACTCACCTGGTGTGCCATATTCCCAACCAATGCACATCTTCCCCATGCAAAGTATAAAATTTATGCAATCTAAAATTACAAAATCAATACAGTCTACTGCCAATGCAACTCTTAAATCTACCAAACTTAATGTTAAAATTGTAGCACTAGCAATATCAACATTATCAACCATGTCAACAATACCAATTGCAGCAAAGAACAACAAATCGCCAATGCAAACAGACGAATCAATATTACGACAATTAAACAAATCACCAATGCAATTTAAGTCTCCTAAAGTGGCCAATCAATTCAAATAGATGTTTTCATTTTTAATAGGATTTCTTATGCGTCAACTTACTACAATCACAGCTATCTTCAAATTGCAGCTCCCAAATGTTTGTAATACAGTAATGTTAAAATCAGTTATGCACAACAAGCATACTACAATCTACGAAACCAAAACCCAACTCTTGAAACTTCATATAAATCTAATCCTGCCAACAAAATAAAAAACACACTTCAAAACATCAAAATACCTACATTTTGTAAAAATTGACCCACCGCCGTCAAAAACTGCAAGTATACACTTATAAATATCAAATTATAGCTAGTCCATGACTTCATAGCATCAAATTTAAAATATTCCACCAAATTATAGCTACTCCATGAAATATTCCTAAACCAAGGTCAAGAAACAGGGGCAAAGCTAAGTCGAGGAACAAGGGGCAGAACTAAGTCACGGAGATTTGTTGTTCGATGTAAATCAAGAAATATTCTCGATTTATGCCAATTTAAAATAGGCCGTGAATCAATTAAAATTAATGTAAATCAACTAATTCGACAACTATTTTTAAAACTAACCAATTCACTATATTTTTTAAATCAAATATTTCTAATCGAAATTAAATTGACCAATTCCAATTAAATTGACCAATTCCAAATAAACCGCTAATTTTTGCAACAAAGATTAACCATTTATTCAAATTTTAAAGGCCTTCAAAGAAAAAAAAAGACTCGTACACCTCTTTTAAACGCATTAAAGCTTCCTTCGAAATAAACTTGGCCAATTTTTATAACAAAGTTTAACCGTTTTTTCAAATTTTAAAGGCCTTCAAAAAATAGATAAGACTAGTACACCTCCTTTAAACGCATTAAAAGCTTCCGTCGAAATCCACCTGTGTGTGTTTGCCAAATACAATTCCAAATAACACTTGAGCTGGTAATTTATATATAGTCAAATTTTTCTAAAATTGCATTTTCGAGGATATCCTGTTAAATAGCTTACCAAAAAATTTTATGTAAACGCATTTTCGAAGATATTCAATTAAATAGCATAACTGAGATTTATAATATTATACTTTTCCAATTTTTGGTTGCCCTAAATTAATAAAATTTTGAGATCACAACCTTTTTTTCGTTTAGATCTTAAACTTTAGTTAAAAGAACGCCGATGTAAGTTTATATAAGAATATTACAAAAAATTATTTTTATAAAATACAAAATAATAAATAAATATTTTGAAAGGGAAGAAATTTTTAGTTTTCATGTTATTTTATCTCATTCCATTTCCATTTCAATTGATTTTTTTCATTTCCATTATTTTTATGGCAATCAAGTAAAAAACAATCAATCAAAAAAACTGATCTGGTAGTGCCATCTACACCACCCGCCCCAATCTCTATTTGTTCTTCATACAGTTTAACGAAAAGGGCATAGATTAAAGGCTATGAAATTTCAGTTTTTGGTTATGCAAAACTTTAAAAACGATAACATTTCATCTGAAAATCTACATCAAAGAAAAATTAACGACTCAGAGATCTTGGTGGATAATGACCATCAATCAAACAAGGCTTATAGCCCATCAAGAGTAGCAAATATCATCTCTCGCATCACCTGCTTTCAATTTAAAACCAAGAACATTAACAGGAAAAGAAATAAATATAGTGATACAAGAAGAAAACAAAACTGGGAGGAGTTGTTCAATGTTTGTCAGAAGTAGCTGGTAAAAGTAATCACTTAAACAAATCAGTGGGAATCCGTCTGATTTTCTTCAATCACCCATTTTCCAACAACTCCCTCCCTCATTTACTTAAAAAAACATAAACCAAAACAAACCAAACAATATACCTACCTTGTCACCGAAAAATCCTAAGAAAAACACAAGGATAATCAGAGCTAAAGGTAGAAATTTATTGCCTAACGATAGAGTCCTCGCCCCAAATCTGTCATGCTCGGGAACAAGGAATTGCAATATTAGGCGTGCAAAATCCAAGAAAAAAAAACACCAAACTAATCGGCCACAACAAATAACGAAAAAAATGCAATCCTTGCAATTAAATAGTAATAGAAGGCCAAATCGGTGGCGAGGTAGTAATAATCCCATCCATCATCTTCATTGGGAAATATACTGTCAAAACCACACATTCGCGAAAACAATAAAGAAATAAAAAGATAACCAAACGATCAACCATTGGAAAGAATCAACTCAGATAACAGCACTCATTGATTGCGCAGCTCAAGGATTCATTGATAGGCACAACAAAAAACTCATCAACTTTGCCGATCTGGGTCGTGCTCGAGGAATCCGCCGGCGCCGGCGCCGCCGATTGCAGAGATCTCGTCTTGGTGTGGTGGGGAAGACATGGTAGGGGCATTGGAGGGCTTTAGGGTTTTATGGAGAGAGAACCGGACCGGGTTTGGTCTAGTGTATTAGCAACTCGGACACAAACTTGACCCATGCATCAGAAATTATTCGGGCATTGCTTTTATGTTTGCAACTTTTATTATTATTTCTTTTGAAAAAATTATTTATTAAAAACTGTCATATATAATTTTAAATACACGCCGGTTGTCCCCCTAGACTTGAGACAGTCTTTAAATCCATCATAGTTTTTGCGCCATCTTAATTTATATCTATTTTTTAATTTGAAATTTTGACAAAATTTTGACTTTTTGTTAATAATTGCTGTATTTTAATTGGTAATTATTTAAATATTAATGATATTTTTTAAAATATTGTATAAAATATTTTAACTATACTTTTAAAATCTAGTTGAACCAAGTTCTACTTGGTTCAACCATATATATATATATATAATCGTATGCTTATAAATTTGTTATAGGTATTATATTTAAAACTATGAAAGTTGTTTAAGACCATAGGGGTAGGGATGCAATTCGGATATTTTATATTCATAAATTTGATCAGTTTATATCTGACTCGAAATAGTTTAAGATCAAATTTGGGTTCAGAATTTTTAATATATCCGAAAATATTCAAATTGGATGTGGGTTTGGAATGATATGATTCGAATATGTGAAACTTTTACAAAATAATATCTTAAAATACTTTAAATAATAATTTTTTGTTTTATATTATATTATATATAAATATATATTATTTCGGCTCAATCGAATGGGGATTAGTTACAAATTTGACGGATTCAGGTAACAGATTCGGATAGGGTACAAATATGGATTGGAAATTTGAATCGAATATAACAATATCCAATCTAAACCCATCCGTAACGATGTGCTTTTTACAACAAAATTCCTCCAAATGACATGTTTGCATTGCACGCCTTGGTTGAGTCAAGACCATGTTCAGCTAGCAAATACACCCCTCTACCAAGTTAGCTTTTGGACCAAGTCCATATGGTTCTAACTTTTACATGGGCAAGGATAAGAAGTAATGATAAGAAGAGGTAGGCGAGGATTTTGTGGGCAAGAGAAGTGGAGCTAAGAAAGGGATGGAAAGACTTAGAGTTTCCTATAAATACCTAAAAACTAGAGTTTTATAGGGGGCTTGATGTTGCCACTGCAAAGAGGATAAAAGAAGATACAAGCAGAGCAAGGAGAGACAAAAAGGGGAGAAGCCCCTCGCAATCCCCATCTCATTGGTGCCGAGCTAGGAGCGCCCTCAATACAACCTGACCAAAAGCCACCATTAGAGAAGCTTGTCGTCTTGTCGTCACTAGAAAAGCTTCTAGAAATTGTTAGTTTGAGCCATGAAATGCCATCAAGCAACCATCTTTCCAGCCTTTGTCTAATTGATTCAAACCATCACCGACCACACCATAACTTTCACCATATCTTTCTCACAGTCAGGATTAGAATACAACCAAGATTTGCCAATTCGGAAGCCACCGGTCGCCTAAAAATTACCCAAAAGAGTCATGCTGGAAAAGTGCATCGGTAGGAGGCCGTCATCAAAGCCACCACAAACCTTGTCATCCAATCAGTGTCCTTAGTTGTTGGCAACAATCGATGACATAGCCCTATCCCAATTAGTCGTCTCCATCGCTGGAAAACGGCAATAAAGTCCCAACAAAGATCAGTTCTTCCATAAATTTCCAGCCACACTACTATCGGCCACAGTCGTCTTAGACCACTAGACGACAGCAAAACCACTCACCAATCGAAGACCTATCGATTTGGGCAATTGCGGTCCACCATTGTCACCGAAGCTATCGAACCCGGCGTTGCTTCATGCCAGTACACGGGTCTGTCAAGGCCATTTGTTATTGTTCGTGTCCATCACTTGTTTGAATTCGTGACCATGTCTACGACCTGTATTTGGTGCACCCAGGGAGAAATTCTGAGCCTATTTATGCCACCCTCCCTAGTCTAGCATTTACTTGTTTTAAACCAACTTGAAACGGTCTTTTGGTCTAATATCAATCTTAAAATAGTTTGAAGACTTTCTTGACCTCAAATCTAAACGAAACTTGTTAGTCCACCGCTTTTTAGTATTTCAAATGCAATGATGATGTTATTTTGAAGAAAATCATGAAAAATACTAAATTTATGGTCATCAAACTACTATAGTTGACTTAGATATTCAAGTTGAAACTTAAAGAACCACGTGAAAAATTCTCGTGTGTTTCCTTGCTCGTAGCCAACTTTTTTTATTTTTTTATTTTTAACTCGCATAATTTCTTTGTGGGGGCAAGAGCACCTTTGGTCCCGCCGAACCCTCAATCAACATGACAATAGTAATTATTATTGATAAATTATAAATAATCTTTAGATTACAAATTCAACAATAACTTTTATATTAAAAATTAAATCCATCTCTTATGGATCATTATAAAGATTATTAGATAATGATCATATTTTTGTTGGGTTGAACTAAAGTCTTGTCAGGTAATAGAAGAGAATTATTATAAAGATTATTAGATAACGATCATATTTTTGTTTGGTTAAACTAAAGTCGTGTCAGGTAATAGAAGAGGGTGCTATGTAAGGTTTTTAACCCTTCTAACAGGCTACAAAATGCAAATCTCAAGAGTGCAGAAAAAGCAGCATAATTGGGGTTTGACTCTTAAATATATAAATAACGCCCTTGTTTGGATTGTGAGGAAAAAAATACAGACTTTTCTCACACTATTACTTGTTAATTTGTAATAAAATATGAGAAAAAAATTGATTTTCTAAAATACAAGGAAATTATAGAAAGTGAGGGTAATGCTTTACAATTTTTCTTTTATTTCTAATCAAACACATGAGAGAAAATAATAATTTTTTATTTTATTTTATTTTTCTTTTTAAAATTATTATTTTTTATTTTTTTCATAATCAATCAAGTCAAACATGAGTCAGGTTTACTCTGGATGATACCCTTATTATAGTGTATAAATATTATTTGCCACATATATTAAGCACTTGAGAACAAACACTCAATTCAGACAAATCACTAATTTTTATAGATAAATCATTTATTTACAATGATTAATTAAAATTATATTTATCTAATATTTTCCGACTTTTATCCATCGTAGATGCCTCAAATAGATTGCGAGCTAGAATAAATCTAGCCGACTTTTGGCGATTTTTGAACCGATTTTATTAGAAGATTATTTACTCGTGATTTTGAGTTGATTATTGTGTGTAAGAATGAAAGAGGTACACAAGCTTTTTTTAAAAAAGTCTTTTTATACGGATTAATTAATTAATAATTAATGAGACACGGGCTAATTACGGTTACACGTGCGATGGAGATTGAGCCAAGTGAAAATCTTGCGGCAACTAACAAACACCGATGGCCCATGACACCCCCCGACTCAGAGTTGGGATATTGACTTTTCAACGTCTTCGCGTCGATGCCGACCGCTGTCGGCAATTCACGGCATGCCCGACGCCGCGGCCATCGCCGGCCGTAAACGACGGCGAGACGAAGGACCGGGAACCCCGCAAGCCTCCCCGCCGGACGAATTGCCCCTCGGTAAATTACGGTTGATGCATCCGAGTGGAAAGTTCTGTGTTGAACGATCTTCTGATTCTAATGTTTTAATGTCTTATATTATTTTGTGTTTTGAGATTTGCTTCTCTGATTATGTATTGATGCTTATTTGATCGTCTCGTACTTAGTTTACGGTTAATCTGACATGTGATCGTCAGATTTTTGGTATTAATGTTTAGTGTAACACTTGTTATTTCGTTTTCGAATTAAATTATTGCTATCTTTGGTGCTTGAATTTGAAATTTGCATCGATTTTTTTCATGTGGGTCGTACTAATTGAGTTTAGTTTGATCGTATTGTACTAAGTTGACTGTTAATGTGATTTGTAGATTGAAGTGGTATGTATTATATGGGTCGGTAATCTTGATAATTAATGTGTTTATCATGCAGACAGTAGTCTTTCTCTTAGTGACACTATGATTGCTCTTCGAGGGATGCATGCTCAGTTCCCTAAAATTGAAAAGATTTGTGATGCATTAACTTGTATATAATCATATTTGTTGATAAACTGGATTGTATTTTATTGTATTGTGGTCTGTTAATTTTGATTATTTGCAAGTTGGGGCAAAATATTTTACAGGTTGGGATTCGACCATTTGTTTTAAAGACTCAATTGTATAGCAGTGTCAAAGACAGAACCCTCGTTGACAGACAGCTAGAAGTAAGTCCACGATATCGTATGTCTTTAATATTTTTTTAGTCGGAATGAGATTTTTTTGTATATAAGATCTTTTCTGAAACTTAGCACGACTAAGATGGGAATGCCATCAAGTTTTAGTATACTGTTTGTCTGTCATAATCTAATCACAAGAGGTGCTGTGATCATAATTTTAATTGTTCTCTTTTTTTGGCTTCATTCGGATACTAGTTTTTTGTTTTGCATAAATGACTTGTAAAACAGATTTATAGCTTCACCACTAGGTTTTATAGCCATGATAATGGATCAAGAATGATCTTATATTCTCAAGCACTTATAGCTTAATGCTTGAAAAATTGAATTCCAAAATGATGGATTTATAATTTTGATAACTGAGTAGTATAGAGTATAGAGTATTGATTTTGATTCTGTATTTATAAAAACATTTTTATCAGTTAAAGGCTATGCTGACAAAGAGTTATGAATGATTTTGATTTTTGAGTGAGGTCCCTGATCTTGTATGACCTTTACTGTTCCCTGCATGAATCGTTATAAGTTTATTATCAGCTTTAGAAATGAAGCATTGTTTGATTTTTTTTATTTTCTTGTGCTAGTAAATTCTATCAATACTGTCATAGAAATTTTCAAATATAACATCTGTATTTAATTATCTGTACCTTGCAGTTGCTGAAGAAGGAGAGATCTATTTGCATATTTAAACTGAATACTGGGCAAGAGCGGGGGACGGGGCGGGGGGAGGGGGGGTTGGGGGATGGGGAACGGGGGATGGGGCAAGGGGGGAGAGACCGGGGCGAGGGGTGGGTGAGGCTTGGCGGGGAGGGGGGATGGAAAAAGGGGGAGACGAATGAAGGGGTAGTTTAAGTAATAAAATTTTTTGATGAATGAGTCCGATTTAATTATTCCTCCAAATCCAATTCTAAGGTCTGATTTTAATTTTTGCACTTATGCCTAAACCATTCTCTTTGATGCAGTTGGTCATAGCGACTAATTATAACCTTACATGAAGAGGTATCTTCTTTATTGTGCTCACATTCGTAAAACAAGCCAATCAATTTCTGGTCTTTGTGCCTTGAGAAGAAAAAGTATCCGGTCTTTGTATTTCATTTACTTCCACGTCCATTTTGGCCAAAGGTGTTTGAAATGTTAGGTTATTACATCTACGCACTCTGACGTAGAACTGTAACCAAACTGAACTTGTTCGCTAGTAAACGGTATTGGACTAGTTGGAATGGAATTTTTTTCTCGTTTTTTGGATTTAGAGCAAATGCTCAAATTGAATCAGTGGCTAGGTTCATGAACTATGAATAATAATTGACCAGAAGAGAACAGGACTTGAATAGAGAAGTATTTGGTTTCTACCCAACTTGGAATTTGAGTTTTATTTTGAGTTTAGAGTTTAGAGTTTAGGGTTTAAATTATCTAATTTATATCTTATTATTTATAAGTAATGATCGAAAACGGTCTCTTTTGCTTTTGGATTGAAAATTATAAAATAATAACCAAAGTTTCAACTTTGCCCAACTATTGGAGGATTTAGCTCAATAAGACTAAGAACAACCCGTCTTGGCCAAAGCGCAAAGTGAGAGACTAAGTTGTCTCTAAAAAATAGTTAATCATAATTGAAAATCTATAAATACACTCCTCCCAATATATTAAATTCTAATTAGTAGATATTTGATGTGAGAAAATTTTTATGAGATCTTAAAATTTGCCCACTTTCAAGAATTTTTTCCAATTTATTACGGTCTCCAATCAAGTACGAATTGGTGGACTTTCTTTTATAATTAACAAAAATTGAAAGTCTTTATATAAACACCCTGCTCATATGCTGCTAAATATTGGCTATGGGGCTTAACTTTAAACTTACAAGATTAAGATATAGTTTAATCATCTAAAAATCAAGTTTGAACTCTTTAATGGTTTTCAAAGCCAAGTTTTAGAAGAAGTTTGGCTTAACTAATATAGAAAGAAGCTCGCACACATATGCTTGACACTCACCCTACTTTGCTAGTCTTCTATTTTGGTATGAACCTTGTATACATGCGCGACACCTCATATATTTTACATGAGCTATGCCTTTTATTTAGAATAATTTAGTGGGTTCTATCCCTAAACTCTACATTAATAAATAAAAAATAAAAAATTATTATTATTATAATTTTTCAACTCAATCTAATACTTCTAACTTATTCATCTTAATTAATAAAATAATTATAATAAAAATTAATTTTAAAATACTCTCAATTTATACATTTTTTAAAAATCTAAAAATAGGTTATAATGATGTCAAAAAAGGATAAATTTTATTAACCTCTTACTTATATATTATACTTTTATTACATATAAATAAATATCATTTTGTTAGACCCATTAAAAATATTTAAATTAGATATATAATTTATATAATAAATTATATAAAGTATAGCTCACCTCAATTTTTCTCTTTTAATATTGGCATTGTAGTCAAATAATTTCTTGACCCGTGCATCGGCTTTTTTACTTTTCATACAAATAACCATAGTTTTCTACAACAAGTAATCACATTTTACTTTGAAAGTGTATACTATTGAATAATTATCATATTATGCCAAAGCTACATAAATTTTTAAATTTATGTCCATCATCTCATAACTGTTCCTAAAATTTGACGGGTGATTTTCCTCTTGTACAAATGTTGAATACATATTATAATATGTAAATTAATAGTGCATAATAACATTAAAAAATATACGTTATTCCATGATAAAAGGATCATAGATCTGATTTATTTACCACACTTGTCATTAAAGGCAGATAGAAACTCTTTCTTAAAAATTGTGCAGACGTGAGACGACCAGATTCTTGGTTGGCATGAAATAATGGAAATAAAAAAATAATTTCGTAACAAATAGAAATACAATAAAATATAATGGCATGTAAATTTTAAAGATTTCTTATGTTTAAATAATAGAAAAATAAGATAAAATTTTTTTTCCTTATGTGTGTTTCCATAAATTTCCCCCAATTTTAATTATTTTTTTAAAAAAATTGTTTTCTAAAAATTTTACATATACTAAATATCAGGATAACCAAATACACAAGGAAATTTTTTATCTCTAGATTTTACATTCTTTTGTGTGATTTCATGTCAATGAAAATTACCCTTATATAATTGAAGTAAATCATGTATATAACCGCTTTACGTATGAAAATTAATAATAATTAAATACTTATTTAATTATCTATATTATATATGGATCAACAACCAACGTATACAACGTATGTGATCTCTTAAGTCGGGCATATGTCCCTTTTCTCATCTTTACTATGCATTGGATTCAACAAAGAAACTTGTCGGCTATTGACAGGCTAGTGTACAGCATCATCTCAACCAATTAGTTGCATATAAGAAAACTATACATGGTAAAAAAGATTGAAAGAATTGGCACACAGAATTAGGATTAAAGAAGTAGAGATATTGGACAGAGGTTGGGGAGCAGATGTAGATGTGGGTTGAAATTGAGGAAAAAATGACGCAGGAAAGCCTCACTGCAACATATTACACTTACCAGTTTCACACCATTGCTGCTCATGGAAGCTCACTTTGCAGGCCGACCTCCATTAACCATACCCAGCAGTAGCCATCAGTTATACACCCATGAACTTCTACGCTTCCTATATACGTTGATAGTTATGTGACAGAATCAGAGTCTTGTATATACTAAACACATCATTTTTGAGATACCACTGTTTTTGTTTGACTATTTTTGGCTTCTGCATTATCAATGCACTGTTACTTGTGCAAGTTGCATCTCAATAAATGCGATAGACAATCGGTACAACAACGAAGGAAGGTGCCATATTGTCTGGGCATAGCTATCATATATAACTATATGTATGTTTAGCTTAGACTAGTATTTCTCCCTGCATACTGACATTATTTGATTACGTTGTGAATTTTTGCTGCTGGGTAATTCATGAAAATCACCCAGAATCAGAGAGCAGATTGCCCATTAAAAAAGAAGCATTCAAAACGATTCAGAGATCAAGCATATGTAGGGTGTATATATATGGACATTGTTTATGATGAAAAATGTATGAAGCAACTTGGGTCATGACGTAGCTACAGTAGCAAATGCGTATTGAAGAGCTTTTTCAGACGGTTTCTGGATGATTTTGCCAAGGTCAAGCATCAACACAGGTACATAGAACAACACGGGAGAGCAGATCACTGTTGTAGTCAACAAATAAATGCATTTAACTGGGCCTGTAAAATGGCAAATTGCTTGTATCCACAGAATTATCCATGTTTCCCTAAGGGGTAGCTTGCTGACAGTCTCTAACCGTATCTCTCCTAACTTATTACATCATTCTGGTGTTATGACCAATGCAATAAAAACTATAAGGTTGAATTGGAGAAGAAGGTAGCTGTCACAACCTAACAGGCAGCTCAAATATCTTCTCTTTATATAGACTGGCCAAACTTTGCCATGGTTGTCTACTACGTGCTGCTGTAGTGCTGCTCCTAGGAGTCCATTGATTTGTTTGTCTAGTTTTGGGTACTTTAGTTTTAAGTTGTAGAATGGGATTGAGAGATGTGCAGGCCACATTGCCTCCTGGTTTTAGGTTCTATCCTAGTGATGAGGAGCTGGTTTGCCACTACCTCTACAAGAAAGTAGCTAATCAAAGGCTCTCAAGAGGCACTCTTGTGGAGATTGACTTGCACGCATGTGAACCATGGGAGCTGCCAGGTGTGGCATTCAAAAATATTCATGAGTTTCATGTCCATTAAAATGTCATGCTAGCCAGCGTTGAAGTTACATTTTTGCCGATTTAATTGTGAATTTTAGATGTGGCCAAGCTCGGGGAGGAATGGTACTTCTTCAGCTTCCGGGACCGGAAGTACGCGACTGGATCAAGATCAAACCGGGCGACCAAGTCCGGCTACTGGAAGGCCACCGGGCGGGATCGAACGGTGGTCGACCCGGCCATCGGTGCAGTCGTGGGTATGCGAAAGACCTTGGTGTTCTACAAAGAAAGAGCCCCCCACGGGGTCAAGACTAGTTGGGTCATGCACGAGTTCCGGCTCGAGGCACCTCATACAGCTCCCAAAGTAGTTATTCTTTTCTTTTATATGATACCGAAAAATGTAGGGGAATAAATTTTAAATTAAGATTTATGTGATTACACATAGCATGGTTTTGATAGTAATTTATAATTTGCACAAAACGAGTACTAATTGTACGTCACTTGTGCTTTGTAGATGTTTTCTAATCTAGCTAGATTGCTTTGAACAGGAAGATTGGGTATTGTGCAGAGTGTGCTTTCTAATCATGCTAGATTGCTTTTGAACAGGAAGATTGGGTATTGTGCAGAGTGTTCTACAAAAACAAGGGAGAGTCTTCTCACATCAATCCCAGTAATATTGAGCATCACCAATCCACACTTGGCCACTGGTCCGCAAATATGTCTGCACATAGGGAGAGATGCACAAGTGGTATAAGTTCAATGGCAAGCTTGGGAATGCAGCACCACACTTTGGTTGGACTGCCCAATGAAGTAGTTAGCTATGCGGCAGTTGGTGTGGATATGGAAACTAGATCTGCCATGGATGAGTTCAGATTTCTGATGGAATTGGGGTCGGAGGATGAGGAAAGAGGGGGTAGACTGCTAGCTTCTGAGTTCATGCAGTGAATGTAGAATTGGTAGAAATAATGTTGCTGGCATATTTTGATGTAGTTTGAGAATATTTGGAATAATTTGTCTACTTTGGTTGTCATAAAATTTCAGTGGGAATCTAGTAGTGTGGATGTGTAACATATACAGGATGATGTTATTATAAATATGAATATAGGAACTACATAAAAGAGTTGAATTTGTTGGATGTTTCTTAATTTTCGTGGGCTTTTTTTATCTTGGCAGCGTATATTAAATAGTAACAAACTAACAAATAGATTTCAAGGTTTAGGTTAACAGGAATGTTCTTGATGCTCACTTATTTGCAGCTACCTAATTAAGAACTGCTAATTCAGTGAGTTTAAATCAAGTTGCATTCTTTAAACTTGTCCTAAAGGTGGAGGGTTGGCGTCCGAAGAATACCCACATTAGAATTTTATCATTAGTAATTATAAAGATCCTACTTTACGTGCCAAAGGATATAAAGCAATGTGTTCTATATGTATAAAGAAGTTAGAACAATGTAATATTAATTGTTCGTTCCTAGGCATGAAAGTGAATGGTAAAACATTGAACATCTTCCAAACATCAACATTGTGTGAAAAATGCAAGCACTACACATGAGAAAAGGCATGACAAAGCACTTTCCCTCCCACACATAATAATACATACCAATAGGAAGAAAACCCATGACCATTTATATCTTGCCAGAAATGGATCTCCATATATTAGAAAAAATGCATCCATCAGTGAATACATAAGACTCGCAAACAAGCTGCCAAGTTGGGGAACAGCTTGGAAGATGGAGACTTTGTGATTTGGAAATTTACAGGCGATCAGTTGCTGTGAGAGTGAAACTTACAATGCACCAGACATGGTCGCTATTTGCAAATGAGATGATTGTATCAAACTACTTTGGAAGGTCTTGTTGACAAACTAAGGTCGGCGCCGAAAGACACCAATGCTTTTGGAAGTTTTCCAATAACAACGACGTATAGCATCCTCCACTACGCTTAAACGAGCTTTAAAAGGCTATCACTTCTTGCATCAATTCTCATATCCTAGGGACTGCAGAGATACATAAAATTTTGGTTTTCTATGAACTATATTAAGACTAGATATGAATTTGTTCTATATAAATGAAATATATATTTTTTACATTATAATTGATTTGTTCTTGTTATTATCGTATAGTCGAGTGTCAAATGGTAAAATATCCAATATGAGGTTACCGGATAGGGAATGTGAGACCGTAAAAGGGTTCATACTCCATACACAAACCAAATCAACCACAAGGGACAAACCAATTAGAAGAATAAATGTTTAGACCGATTTTGTGAATGTGACAGTATTGTTGTAAAAATTGGAATTGGTCGTTGAATCGGTTTTCGAAAAAATTTGAAGCGGACCTATTTAAACAGGTTTATTACTAATTCATGAACTATTTTGATTCGGATAATAAAATATTATATGTTATGTATATATGTTAAATAAATGTATATTTATATATGGATATATAAAAATGGGAGACTTTTTTAGCTTGCAATTGGCGGGTGTCTTTTTTACAATCATTTTATTTTTTTAATAATTTTCTTGATCCATTTCTCCACTTATTTAAAAAAAGAGAGAGAAAGAAGAATTAATTGAAAGAAGCCCAAGAGAAGAATTAATGTAGATGGCTGACTAGCAGTAATTTTATTCGGGACTCGTCACTTGAGATGAGTGGGACTGGGACTCATTTCCAGGTTGGTTTTGAAAATTGCACCCTTTTAGCCCTAATAATCATTGTTAAGAAACGAAAATAGAGGGTATACTTAGTATGAATAGTCATTCAAATCATTTAAGAAATCATCACTTCAAATTCTGTTTAAAAAGTTTGGCTGAATAGGAAAAGTCGCCTGGGATCGAGTTGACTTAGTCGATTCTGTGACTTATTTTACTCATTCCACATGATTATCAAAATTTGACTGGGATGTTATCCAAGAGTCAACTTGGTTCATACCGATTTTAACATCAATGGCTGAAAGGTTGGTTAATGAGAATTTTATAGTGCTTAACCTGGTACAAAGTGTAAGACATGAATTAAATGAGTTGAGAGCTGATTGGTAAGTGAGGATGTCATCCTTCCTGTTACGAAGTCATTCAATTCATATTAGATTATATTCTTCTTCTTATTTTTTCACCTCATAACGTGTTGAAAACATGAGCCCTAAATTAAAATTCATATAATTCCAGCCAAAATTTTTATGGCCAGATGTCCTTCCTCACGATAAACACCCTCCTTTATCATAGGTTGGGGCTGACATTATTTATATAACTAGTTTTATCTTTTTCATATTACATTATCTCCATGAAAAAAATATAACTAGTTTTAGTGTTTGATGTATGACTAGTCAATTTTATTTCATACATAGTATTAAGTCAGAAAGTAAGAATTTTTTTGAAATAAAATTTAGTGTAAATTAATTACAAAAATAAAAGTAAGCTAGTTTGAGTTCAACTCAAACTCAAATTCAATCAAATACTATAGGGTCCTAGTGCGGATATTGAGTAATAAGAAATAACATTTATCATACAAATTAGTATGCTCATATATCTTAGGACTACTAATTGATCGTGATTAATAAATAAGTAATGAATGAAAGTTTAATAAAAAATGTAATGTGCAACAATGGACAATATTGAATTCAATTTAAAATCATTCATAAGTTTTGGCGAACACAATCAAACTACATAAATGAACAAGTTTGAATCAAACAACTCACATAAATCACTAAAGCAAATTTGTCAAGTACGAATGCTTTATGTGAGAAATATAATTAAATACTTAATATACTTATGAAATGAACAAGTAATCAAGTATTAAGCAACATAACAAGAATAGAAAAAAGAAATCAATCAATCAAGACAAAAAGAGGTTTTATAAAGGTTCAGAAGTTATACTCTTCTCTCTTAACTTACCGAGTCATTCGATTAAGTATGTCGTTTAGCTTCACTGTGACAAACACTGGCACACTTACAAACAAAACTTGTTCTTGTACAAAATCTTCACCAAGTCAAAACATTGAACACACTAGCTCCTTACAAACTCTCTACTTTGCATAAGGCAACTAGCACCACAATCCAAAAGTTGGAGCAACGCCAACTAAAGATAGTCTTTCCTATATGCAATCTACATCAATAGGTGAAGGATCATACAAACTCCAAGGACCCTTGGAGTTTGCAAGATTTCCTCAAAAGATCACAACTTTGATCTTTTTACAAACAAGAACATTCAAAGTGGCTTCAATACTAGATTGTCGATCTCTATTGCACTAGCACACTTTGCTTCAAAACTCTGATCTCTTTTTATTCACCTCAATAGTCTTATTCACCTCATTAGTTTCAAACCTTCTCAAAAATCTCATATTTACGGCCAAGGATGACTAACCTCAGCCATTAATTTTGGAAAGTAAGGTTTGACTTCTTTAGAGTTCTAACAACGGTCACATTTGCTTGACCCAATCGTTTGACTACTGAAATCTTGTTGATCGATCAAAAGAGCTCAAAATCCAATAATTAATCAATCTTTTGAAGATATTGTTGATGACCTCGAGTGAAATTATCTAGATCCATGTCTAAGTTCGAGCTCCCTCTCGATTATTAATAACTCTATTGAAAACCCTAATTGACTACAATCGGTTATCCATCAATTTGTCAATCTTCAATTTTTATTGATTCCATTGTAATTGGGTGCCTGTTGATCTGCCAATCCATCCACTAAACGCTGTAACCATTTGATCTCCAATCTTTAAGGTTTGTCTTCAAGATCATAAATAATCCTTTGAGGTTCCTTGGAGTTTTTCATGATCAAAATCCATGAGTTCAATAAATATGGTTGGCCTAACTTAAGCTCAAAAATAAATAGGCACAAAGTTCATCTCGATGATCCTAAAAATCTAATTTGTACTCAAGTCTATCCTTCAACCTTTTTCTTTGAAAGTCAAACCAAATAAACATTTTATTTCTCTTACATTCCATGTGATGAATGATATTTAATTTTTTTTAAAAAAATCTTCAAAAAATATATTAGATTAAACAAAAGTGTTAATTTTCTAATAGAATATGGCAAGTTCAAATTTAAATTTTAAACACCCAAAATTTTTATATTTTCTTTTCTTTTTTAATTTTGATCGTTCAAAATTCAAAAAAAATCTAAAAAATTACCTTTTACTTTTTAATTCATCAATAATATAATTTTAAAACTTATTCATCATTTATTGGATAATATTTTTATTTTTATATATGAAGTAAGTAAAGATTATAACTTTTATTTATTATCTATTTAGTTCTTAATAAAAATGAGATTTTTATGGGTATTTTTTTTCATTTAATAAAAAATAATGAGATTTAGTCATGATTGGTACAAAAGTTAAAAAATGTCTATGTTTGATATAAGTTTGAAAATTTGACTATTTTGAAACAAAAAATTAACATTTGGATATCACGAGGGGGGTTGTTTAGATACATATTTAAATTATACTCGTGAGCCATAAAAAAATTTTGGTGTTAGAATTTTTTAAGGTGAATAGTATGTGAGATCCTTCATGGTTAATTACACGTCCAATCGGGATAAAATTTAATATAATAATAGGAATATACTTATGATATTCAACTTGGTTAATCATTTTTAAATAAATGATTGAACTCATCAATTTGTATTATTTGAGCGAGTTGTATTTGATACTGAGATCAGTCTAAAAAACTATAGAAAATATGGTTAATCACTTTTGAATAAGTGGGTGAAATATGAAGTCCCCTAAAGTTATTCTCATATCTAATTACTTTGGAGTAAGATCTAATATAAGATCCTTTAAAAATTAGTTTCGCATTAAATATCAATTTAAGTAATATCCAATATACTAATGAAAGTATGCTCATGATCTTTAATTAAGTTAATCATTCTCTAAAAGTTGACTAAATTCAAGCTCGAAAACAAATAAACGCAAAGTTCATCTCAATAATCCAAAAAATCTAATTTGAACTCATGTCAATCCTTCATCCCTTTTTCTTTGAAAATGTGGAGAGACTCTGTCTTGTTATTCATTCTCAACTTTCACCAATCACATATATCTACTTGGGAAGGGATTTAGTGTATCAAATATTATAACAAACTTTTTGAACAACTTTCTTGTTGGTATAAATTACCAAAATTAGTGGAATTTAATTGTTGGTTACAATTAATTTTTTCCGACTCTATTAATTATTATAATTGAAGCCAATAATAAACTTGCTACACCGGATTTATTGTACCACTTTAAGTTTTCCTTTTTGCAAGAAAATTTATGTTAATATCTATCCCTATTTCATAGTTAAACTAAACATTTACATCATGAAAAAATCATGGGATTCATATTTTTTCTGTTGCAACAAACATGATCTCCATAATCAAAGAAAAGATGCGTTTGTTGCAACAAAAATGTACTCTAAATATCTTTTTTCTTTCTTTCTTTATTAATTGTGTAGACTTTTAAACTTGCTTAAGCTCATCTAACCCAAAAGACTAATAAACCGAGTTTGGGCGAAATTAGAACCCTAATCTCAATTCCTATGCCCTAACCCGTCTATGTCCCACAACCCTATCCTGATAGGGGCCCACCCATTGCCCCCATCCCAACGCCCTTCACCGGCCACCCCCGATGGTCCCCCTTCCTCTCTCCGATCTCTCCTTGCCACCTCCCCTCCAACACCATTAACCCCGGCGACGCCCGCTTCCTCCCCCGCCGCCTATCATTGGTATTTTTCTAATCTCTCTCCTTTCCCCAGTAATTGTATTTTTTTTATTTTTTTGTATTTTTTAGATTTATTTATGTGCTCTGATCTTGATCAATGGGATTAAAGAAGATTTATTTATTGATGTGGTTTTAATTTTAATTTTAATTTTTTTTATTTTTTGTTTTGCAGATTGTGATGCTAACACGATTCTTTGTATTATCATCTTGTCCATCTTCTTATGAGGGTTGACATCTGACTTGTGCAATTAGATGTTTCAAAAGTGAGTGTAGTGTTTAATTTCAATAAAATAGTTTAATGAAATTTTTTAATGTATGCACAACATGTTGAATCAAGTTGTGACAAGGCTAATTTTTGTTTGTGGTCGTTCACTTGTCAATTGTGGAAGCTGGATTATCAAGGAAGAGGAGACTGATACTGTACCATTGGTTCCCCCTGGGTTCGAATCACTTACATCTTTTACCCTTAGGAGGGTTTGTAACAATAGTGATCCCATGAATTGCATGGGTAGCTCGTCGGCTGCTAATTTGGCAATTGACACTGATGAGTGCTGCATTATCGGTAGTAGTTCAGCAAAATTTGCGAGGACTCTTAGACGGAAACCGTGGGTAAACTATAACAAGTTCGAGGACAGCTCGGATGATGAGTTGGATTCACTTGATGATGTGAGTATATGTTAGTTTGAAGTTATGTGGTCTAACGAAGGTGGTTTCACATGATTGTCTATGAATTCATGACACATGTTTTCTATGCAGGGGAATTTTTGGTTCATTTATAAAAAAAAATGTAAAATCTAGGAAAATTTTAAGTTTTCAACCCTGGAAAAAGTAGTATATTTTCAATGTATTCTAGATAAAACTAGTTTTTATTCAATGTATTTTGTGTACACAATAATCATAGTTTCCTCCAATTAGTAGTCTCCTATTTGCAAAATAATTTTACACTTCTGCCTTTTGTATTTAAAAAGAAATGATCTTGTTTTTTGCACATGGTGTACTTGGAGGAAATCATGATTGTTTTGTACATAAAATATTTTATGCATAATGCATTGAATATATCCTACATTTTACAGAGTTTACCACTCAATGTTTCCCTAGATTTTACATTTGTTTTTGCCAACCAAGTGGACCTTAAATATATACGGTTTCTAATTTTTAACAATAATTTAGTACTTTACTCTAGAAAGAAGGTTGTATGGATGTGAATTGTGTGAAGGGAATAGACAGGGACCTGGACATGTTGTACATTGAGATGAAACTTAAAGAATTAAGACAACCATAATGGCAGAGCTGCTATAGTGCATTTATTTTATAATAATTTGATAAATTGGAAGAATTTAATGAGTAAATATTCCGTGTATGTGACATTTTTTAATCGCTTTTATGCAAACTGTGGAAAAAACTTCTATTAAGTTGGCATAAAAGATGATTACTGTGGTAGAAACTTTTTAATATTTTTGAATGTTGTAGAACTTTTTGAGTCAACGCATTAGATTGTGTTCATTATTTAAAATGTTGGTTGTGAAGGTACCTGCAGTGAGTATGCGGAACAATATTAATTGTTTTCAAATGCATTTCTCTTGGATAAGATGAATAAGATGAGCAAGCTCTTTCACAATCTAATTTTATTATAATCTCATTGTAGGATGATCCTCAATTTTGGTGCCTTCCAAAAGGAGTAATTCGAGGTTGTCCAAATTGTAGGGATTGCCAAAGGGTCTGTCTTTTGTTAATGTTTGATAATCACTTGTTTCTTTACTGTGTTTACGTTTTAGGATAGAAGAAAATTTGGATATCTTCATGGATAAATTTGGTTTTCATATTAAAATTTGTTTTTTGGATTGTGACATCAAACAGGTGTCAGCGAAGTGGCATCCGGCAGAGGCGCGCAGACCTATAATTGACGATGCTCCTGTATTTTACCCAAACGATGAGGTCTTATATAAAAAATAGAGTTCTGCAAAGCTGCATTTAGTTATGACAGTCTGAACTTTTTAAGATTCTGTTGGCAGGAGTTCAAAGACACATTGAAGTACATAGCAAGCATCCGCAGTAGAGCCGAGTCATATGGAATTTGCCGTATTGTTCCTCCTCCTTCATGGAATCCTCCTTGCCCTCTCAAAGAAAAGCAAAAATGGGAAAACTCCAAATTTGTCACACGCGTGCAACAGATAGATAAACTTCAAAATAGGATTTCCACCAGGAAAATGTTAAATTACCAACAGAAAATGTCGAGGAAGAGAAAGCGTCTCAAGATGGCCATGGAAGGTGATACTGCTGATGGGCCTGCCACGGATGACAATAAATCTAGATATTGCAATCCAAATGAGAGATTTGGGTTTGAACCGGGTTTAGAGTTCACATTGGAGGCATTTCAGAAGTATGCTAATGATTTCAGGGAGCAATACTTCTGTCCAAAGGATTTCTCTCGACCAGCCTCGTCAGGTAGTTTTCAATGTGTGAAGCAGGGGGAACCATCTGTTGAAGATATTGAGGGTGAATATTGGCGTATAGTTGAGAATCCATCTGAAGAAATTGAGGTACAGTTGCTGATTGTGCAAAAAGTTTCTCATTGCATCTCTTAGCTTTTGAATGCTGCTATCTTTATTTATTTATTTATTTATTTATTTTGGTTTAAGTTGACTATAGTGGGTATTGTAGGTTCTATATGGAGCTGATATTGAAACTCAGGCATTTGGTAGTGGATTTCCTAAATCATATGCATCGAGATCCAGTGAGGACTGTGGTAGTGAATATGCAAAGAGTGGCTGGAATTTAAACAATTTCTCACAGCTTCCAGGCTCTATGCTTTCATTTGAAAGTGGGGGCATTTCTGGTGTCCTGGTACCATGGTTGTATATCGGAATGTGCTTTTCATCATTTTGTTGGGTAAGGTTTATTTTATTCTTGTGCATATCGTTAATTCATATATGCATGCGGCTGTCATATGCACAAACAGAAGTGGCATGCCCATTTAAATTTCCATTGACTTGCATGATCTCTGGAATTATCTTTTTATTGTTCTGTTTACTAATTTTAATAATGAGAAAGTGCAAAGCCATGGCACAACTAAATTAAGGAACAAAGTGTGCTTCACGTTTAAATCAGAGATTTGCTCTTTTAGTTTTTCACGTATCTATTATGCGTTTATGTTTGTATTCTAGCATGTTGAGGATCACCACCTGTATTCAATGAATTATATGCACTGGGGAGCTCCAAAAGTATGGTATGGTGTTTCAGGGAAAAATGCTTCAATGCTGGAGGAGGCAATGAAGAAGCATTTACGTGATTTGTTCGAGGAACAGCCTGACCTGCTTCATAAACTGGTAAGCAGTAAGAGAATGTTTTGTTAGTTGCTAAATTATTGTCATCAAGTTCTGTTGAACAAATGGCAAGTGATAACTGGGCTAGTAGACGTCCTTTTAAGATTGTTTGGTATGTTGCATATCTCTTGAAGTTTTAAAGAAAACATGTGTGGGTTTGGAGTGAAGGATATAGGCTTAGGAGTTAGGACATGGGTTCAGGGAGAGGCTATATAGCTGTGAGAAGAACACGGATCTTGTTTTCTATTTATAAACAAGGGGGCTGAAAAGTGAGTACCTTCCTTTAAAATCTAAATTTGTAGGACATGGGAGATGAGGTTGATACAATGGTGATGTTGGTATTGTTGAAATTGATATACGTGACAGAATGATTTGATCATTATTTTTTCCCCTTCTCAGGTGACTCAGTTATCACCAACCATATTAAAATCTGAAGGTGTACCAGTTTTTCGGTGTGTTCAAAATCCTGGAGAATTTGTGTTGACATTCCCTCAGGCATATCATTCAGGATTCAATTGTGGATTTAATTGTGCAGAAGCTGTCAATGTGGCTCCTATTGATTGGTTGCCTCATGGTCAAAGTGCTGTTGAGCGTTATCATGATCAGGGGCGGAGAACATCTGTTTCTCATGATAAATTACTGCTAGGTGGAGCTGCTGAAGCAGTGAAGGCACTTTATGAGCTTTTATTTCTGAGGAAGAATACCCCAGAAAATTTAAGATGGAAAGGTGTCTGTGGAAAGGATGGTATATTATCAAAAGCACTTAAGGTATTTTTTGTATCTTGTAATGTAGTCAGAGAGTCTAATTGAGTGACCTTATGATGCTGACAACTTCATCTGTTGTTTTTATTTTTTAATCAATGAGACATGATCTAATCAAGTAATTTTTTTGTGGATGATGGTAAGGCCATTCTTTTCATTGTCTGTATCAGTTCATGTTTGGCAGAGAAAGCTTAGTGTGCATTAGGCCTATGGGTTCAAATGAGATCATATAATGGATTAATCTTACTTCATTCCCATCATTATACTTCTAAAATAATTGGACGTGTCTAAACCATATTTTGGAATTTTTCTACACTTATTTGTGCTATATGGCAAAAATCACCCTCATTTAGTATTGGTTTGCTTCCTATCTCTTTAAGTCGATTATCTCTACTTTATGAAAGTGCATATCCTTAAAGGAGATGAGTTGTTATTATGGGTTATATTTGTTTAATTAACATTGCAAATACTGTTGAATCATGATTTCAGATTTGATATTTTGTCTTGATCCTCTGTGTTGTTTCAAACAGGCACGTGTGGAGATGGAGCAAGCAAGAAGAGAATCCTTAGGCAGTTCTTTGCGTTCAAGGAGAATGGATAAAGACTTTGATGCTGCCAGCGAGAAAGAATGTGCTTTTTGTTATTACGATTTGCACCTTTCAGCTTCTGGTTGTGATTGCTCCTCAGATCGTTTTGCGTGCCTGATTCATGCTAAAAGTTTATGTGCATGTGGTTGGAGTTCAAGGATTTTTATTTTCAGATATGAAATAAGTGAGCTACTAGTTTTATTGGAGGCACTGGAAGGGAAATTAAGTGCAATACATAAGTGGGCTAAATTAAATCTTGGATTGGCATTGAGTTCTTTTGTCCCCAGAAGAGGTAGTCAGAATCTTCCTATCTATTCTGCTGCAGCAGGACATGATAATTCAGTAATGGTAACTGCAGTCAGTTCGAAGGAGAAAAGCCAAAAAGTGGTCAGTGAGTCTTTTCTGAATGCAAATGCATATGGTTCAATCATATCATCCCATGAAAATAAAAAACCAGATGTAACAGAATCTAAACATGGCAGATGCTATTCTTTGATTGAAAGGGACCTTGTTCACATTGGAGATTCAAATGGTCATTTTCAGAAGAATCAATCAAACAGAGATCACTCTTCATGCAATTCAAATGCGAGTACCCTCACCTCAGTAGTCAAAATGCACCAGCCTTTGAGCAGCTCAAGTGCAGAACATGAATTGTATAACTCCTCGTCAGCAGGTGGAAGCCACAGTGACCTTGCTGGAGACAATGGACATTCTTCCATTTCCAAGTTTGCACACATTTCCACGAGTCTGGCAAAAAGTGATATGAATACTGCTTCAAATTGCTCTAACAATACACACGATTCATCAGAAAAGAGTGCCTCAGCTCTGAAGGGAAGGGGACCTAAAGTTGTTTCAGATATGGATAAAGAAAGTGTTGTACTATATCCTGGGAATGTTCAAGTTCAAGTTGAAAAGGAAAATTGTGGGCCTAAACCAAATGCTGTTGAGCATGGACTTATTACACCAAATGGTTTTCTGGGTGCATCAAATGGTCATGCACAAACTATTCAAACTTGCTTTAGTGAACATTTAAATAAGGAGGCTAAAGATGAAATCTCAGAGTGCAGTTTTTGTTCGAGGCCCGAGGAGAAATTAGGGCCTGGTTATGGGACTTTATCACAATCTCAAAATAGTTTGGATAGATTAAACCGTCAAAAAGGTACACGCATTGCAAAGGTGGTGAGAAGAGTGAACTGCAATGTTGAGCTTCTTGAAGTTGGGGCAGTTATGCAGAGCAAATTGTGGTCGAACAATCGGGCTATATTTATAAATGGTATTACAGTTTTTTGTAGTGATTTGTTACAGATGATGATTTGAATTTCTTATGATGATTCTTTTTATCTGAGTGTAGGGTTTAGAAGTCGAGTCAAGTACTTGAGCATATTTCATCCGACTAAAATGTGCTATTATGTGTCTGAGATTCTTGAATCAAGCCAGCTTGGACCATTATTTAAGCTAATTAAATTCAATATTTTAGATGTTCTTGTGGCGATATATGCTTGAAAAAGCAATGTCCCGTCTTATATTAGCGTCCATGTGCACTGCATTTTGTTTATTGGAGTATTTGCTCAAGTGTGATTTTATGAGCCTATTTTGATGCATTTTCTGTGGTTGTTTAAACTTTGAGTTCATTAAGCTCAATGCATTTACTTGAGTATTTACCTGTTCAGCTCATTGCATAGTAAGTTCACCCTGCAACTATTTTGCTGTTCTTTTTAGGGTCTTCTCACAATAGAGAAAGTAGACTGTGATGTGATAATAGGCCATCATGTTTGATTACGAGCTGGTGAAGGGGGTTCATTTTGAATTTGATTTGCTAAACGCTGTTGAAAATATAATTAAAAGTCTTGCATTGGTGTTTTTAAGAGACTTTCATCTGTATCTGTTTTAAGAAAAGTCAGTGGAATTTATCATTTCAGGTGTTTGTGGAGGAACATCCCACCGAGGTGTTTATACATCTCTGCGCTGCTAAATGTTGGGATGTGGTGCGGGAAAGAGTAAATTTGGAGATCCGGAAGCAACACACCCTGGGGAAAGTGGGCCTTCCTCCCTTGCAGCCTCCTAATTCTGTTGATGGCCTTGAAATGTTTGGTTTTTCTTCGTCTACTGTTGTCGAGGTAGGCAGCCCCCACTATCTTTTCATCCAACCGGTTGAACAGTCTTGCAAATACTGAATGTGCAATTGGTTTTTGTCTCTCACTCATCATAGTAGCCCACGACTACTTTCTTCAACAAATGCAACGATATTAGACAATATATGCAATAGAGATGACCTTTACTTGACAAGCCCATATCCTTTTTAAAGTGGATCTCAGATAGATTGTGTTTTTATCGACTTAACATTTGTTGACAGGCAATCGAAGCCAAGGATGGTGATCATCTTTGCGTAGAGTACTGGAGCTCCAAGTCTCACTGCAAGGAGCTAGTGACTACTCTCGCAGGCAATTGCACGCTAGACATGACAACGGATACGAAGGAATTGTATACAAATCAACAACTATAATTTGGAAAGAAGACAACACCTGGTGGAGTAGAGAAGGCACTTAAGGGGCTTTTAAGAAAAGCTGATCCGGCAGAATTGGTTGCTTTAAGAAGCTTGTTAACCGATGACAAGGGAAACAATACTTTGGAAATTGTCACTCGCCTTATTGCAGAAGAGTTCGTGAACAGATCCAATGTGCATTCCTCCAAAATCTCACAACAATTCCTCCTATTTTTTCGTCTTTTATACGAGTGATGCTTCGGGTATCAATTCTTTTTGTTTTTGTTTCTAATTAACATATGATGCCTGATCTGTACACGGAGAAATTCAATTTATGATAACGGAGGAAAATTAATATGGGAACACAATTTTTAAAGCTTGCCACCAATAGAAAGACGACTTTGTTGACTCATTATCATGAATCGTGTTAAATAGTTTGGGTTTTGATTGGTTCAGACGAAAGAAATAGAAAATTTATGAAATTTATAAATAGTATTTTATAGCAGAAGTTGATTTTCTATGAAAAAGTTGCAATAGTTTCTACAAATGGTCTCTTAAAATTTTATAACGACAAAATTGTTTACTAAAAATAAAGGAAAATGGAAGAAATTCTTTAGTAGAAGAGAATTTATATCATAATTAATTTGTTTATATCATAACTCACTCTTCATAAGTAATAATTAAATTTCATATATTGTTACATTTCTTTGGTATCAACCGAATGGACCCTAATATAAAATCTAGAAGTGAAGACATAGTAAATATGCAAGCAAATGCAAATCCAAGCATTTACCATATTTTCTAAATACGATTGAAAACAAGCAATTCAATTAAATCTATTTATTCCAAAATCCTAGCTTTTGTTAACCAAATTAAAGTTAATTTCATTGATTGACAAAAAATTTGGGCTTTAACACACACTCCTAACAACTAAACATATCAAAACTTGGAAAACATGTAACAACTAAACAACAACTTGGAATACATGGACATCAAAAGTAAGTGACGTGCTCTTTGTTTAGGGCTTTTATGCATAAATTACAAGAGAAATATTTACTTGTGTGAGGCCACAACTAGTAACCATTGTAAAACCCTGTGACTCGAGTCAGGGTTTTACGTTACCGAACCAGTCGGTTCGACCGTTGGTTCGAGTCAAGTCAGTTTCATGAACCGCGTGCTGAGTCGAGGACCAGCCGTGAGTTATGAGCGATGAGAGTCAGGTGTACCTGAATATATGATGATAACGTCGAGAAGATGGTGAGATACGAGTTATCTGAATATATGAAAGTATGCAGTATTTTTTCTTTTTATATGTTTGATCGTAGAAATAGTTTTAGGCCGAATAACGCGTTAGGACGCGTTGGATTATATTCGGGTGGGTTATTAGTTATAGAGCATGTCATTTGGATGTTGTTGTGTTTGTTTTATTTTATGGAATTTTCCCATATTTTTCTAGATTTTTAGAATTTATTACGAACTAGTTATTATTTTGACTCGAGTAGGAATCGAGTCAATACTTATTTACGAAACCCACCGGCCGGTGTGTTTTCTCCTTTCCCCGACACTTTTACGCTTCCAAAACCCTCGCCGCCCATTGGGTTGCCGCCGCCGCTGCCGACGCCGCACGGCCGCCGAT
>JAURVB010006236.1:197500-364858 GCA_033002965.1 Piper betle | reverse complement strand
ATTCGTTCAAATTCTAGACCAGTTGAAGGAGTTTTGAAAGCAATTCCATGCGTCTTATTTCCAAAGACATGGCTTTTGCACGAAGTGTTTTCTGCTCGACTTTCTTTTAACAGCTCAATCTTCTGTTTGGAGATTTCACTTATACCCTAATGAAATTGTTTTGATTTCAAATTGAGATGCATATTTGCATTAGATTGCTGCTATTTCATTTAACTTCATACAAATGGGGTAGATAATTAGGAAGTGCTGATTTCCCTGCTACTAAAACTAAGATTAGTTATTTGTTTACGTAGATAACCTGTGTATTTGGATAGATATTCTAAGTAAATCATGGGTAGAATGTAGAGGTTATTTGCCTTGTATTATGATGTTCATTAATTTGAGCATTTATGCTTCTGCTAGCATTGTTTTTTGCTTTTACAAATGTAAGCAGTATCTCTTCAATTTTGCCAGGTTCTACGCAGCAGAGATTCTGTTGGCTCTTGAGTATCTTCACATGCTTGGAGTTGTTTACAGGGATTTGAAGCCAGAAAATGTTCTAGTACGTGATGATGGTCACATAATGCTATCTGACTTTGACCTCTCTCTTAGATGTGCAGTCTCCCCAACCCTAATAAAGTCATCCTCTGATTCTGATCCTTCTAAACGAGGCTTGGGAGGTTTCTGTGTACAGCCAGTTTGCATTGAACCTGGTTCTGTTTGCATACAGCCCGCGTGCTTCATGCCGAAGATGTTCTCTTCCAAGGTTAAAAAGAAGAATCAAAAACCACGTCGTGAACCTGGGCCAATCTCCTCCACTTCTTTGCCAGAGCTCATAGTAGAGCCTACTACAGCTCGGTCGATGTCATTTGTGGGTACCCATGAGTACCTTGCTCCAGAAATTATCAAGGGAGAAGGCCATGGGAGTGCAGTAGATTGGTGGACCTTTGGCATTTTTCTCTATGAGCTCTTGTACGGAAAGACACCATTCAAGGGCTCTGGTAACCGAGCTACTCTGTTCAATGTAGTAGGACAGCAGCTCAGATTTCCTGAATCACCATCAACAAGTTACTCAAGCAGAGATTTGATAAGGGGGCTGTTGGTAAAGGAGCCGCAGCACAGGTTGGGATTTAAAAGAGGAGCTGCTGAGATCAAGCAGCATCCTTTCTTTGAGGGAATAAATTGGGCATTAATACGGTGTTGTACGCCACCAGAAATTCCAAGACCTGTGGAAAAAGAGCTGGATGGAAAATTTGGGGTGCCAGAAGTGGTCAAGGCTGCCGATAGTGGCAACATCAGCAAGAAGGTGGTTGGAGCCGACATGAATGCTGCTGGGGGAAAATATCTGGATTTCGAATTCTTCTAGCTTATCATGTGTGTAAAATCTTTGGCGGGGAATTGTTCTTGAGGGAGTTGCAGACCCTATAAGTTGGTGCTTATGTGAAATAATTTGTCATGGACAGGCTTGCATGATACTGCCACGAGTTTCATCTGTACTCTATGTCACTGGAGTTTGCCATCTTTCCTCAAATTGTGACAGTCAACCAAGCTTTGATTTGACTATAAGGGAAAGCAGTGGATGTGCTATAGCTACAACAAGAAGATTGTACATTGATCCATCCATCCATACTTGTACAATTTGTGCAGCATAGCCTGGAGCATTCATACAATTTCTCCTTGTTGATTTGAAGTCAACGACTGGCCCCAAATCCAAGGTAGTTGGTTAGGCTCGGAGCCTCTGAGTTAACCATAATAAAAACCAGATTAAGATGCTTACAGCAATAGTTCATGCCATCCATTCTATCTATCTCTTGGATTCTTCTCAACTTGGGATGAAGGTATATTCCAGATGAAGTAATTTGCCATCGGCAATTGTCTTTCACTGGCCACTATGAATAGTTATTTGATTAACAGAAATACTTGGATGTTCAGGTAGTATATTTGATTTGAAATTACAAAATATTAGAAGTGCCATGTTGTTGATATCAAGTTTTGATTAACAGTTTTTACCTGAACGAATGCACTTTCTAATTTAACTGTACTGTTGGCACTACACGCTTGTGAATCACTTCTCTAGTGCGAAAATTTGGTTTTGGTCTTTGAGATAAAGGATAGTCACTAGGACTTTGGACGCTTATTTGGTTGTTTCAGAAGAAATCAAGAATGAACCACATTGTTTTTTAGCGTAAAATCGTGTTCAGTTGTTAAAGTATAAATTTCTGCGTCAATTCGAGTGTGAGAACAATCAATGAGCAATGCAAAATAGATATTTATCTCTTCGCATATGCTTATGCAATAGTACTATTGGAACCAATCTCTGATCCGAGTTAGTACTTTCTCTTGAATCTACCTGATGTTAAAAGAGAATGAATGCCATCAGAATTTTCTAGGAAAACCATTGTTAACCACCGTCCAAAAAAATTTTAAGGTAATGTCCCAAAAATCTTTTCTAACATCTGCTCAACAAGATATGAAAATTGATTGTGTATGAAAATGAAGGAAACGGTTTGCAGTTAGATTCTCAGAAATGGTTTGCAGTATGATTCTCAGAGCAGTCAAAAGACTCAAAACAGTCCGCAAACTAACTCTTTAGCTTGCATGTCAACCCCAACCAAAGTCAATTGAACTTGCAACAGATGAAATGGCGACAAGAGAGAAAAACAAGCTTCAACTCTCTCCCCACCCACAATGCCTGCCCGAGGACTTGACAGCTGCTAGAAGAAGGACAAGCTCTTTCCACTTCGATGGCCAATAACATGCACGAAGTGCAGGTAGAAAGTAAGAAGGAAGAGATAATTATCTGGGTTAGGTAATACTGAGCCTCACTACCTGCATTGTAGTCTTATTCCTGTCATTGAGAAATCATGATTCGAGTACTCTTGATTGGTAATTTGTTCATGGCATTCAGAGCAGAAGACTGCTCTCTCATTAGCCAACTTCTGAAACGCTCGTGTTAGGTAGACTGATTGAGGTGACATTGGGAGTAGGTCAGCGAGCAATTCAACGCCCTGTAGAGAAACCATTTCAATGGGCTGACTTTCATCCTTTAGGACTTTAAATAGAATCGGGTGGGCTTCACAGTTTTACCAAGTTCAAACCATTTTTGCAAGCAGTAGAAGAGTTTAGAGTTGCCAAGTTACAGGGGCTAATAGGAAGATGGTGAAAAGTGAAGCCAAGCTCTCCAAGTTGGCTGTAAATGATGGACATGGGGAGGATTCACCATATTTTGATGGTTGGAAGGCATATGACAAAAACCCATATCACCAAGATCAAAACCCACTTGGTATTATTCAAATGGGGTTGGCTGAGAATCAGGTGAATCACAAACTAAAGCTTAATTTACCAACTGTTTTGTTCCATATAAGCTATTGTCTAACTCAACTCAATGCCGTCTTTTTCTCAGATATGTACTGATCTGATAGAAGAGTGGCTAGACAAACAATCACAGCCACTTGCATGGAAGGGATCACCAACTAACTTCAAAGAGACTGCACTCTACCAAGACTACCATGGCCTTTCCTGCTTCAGACAAGCACTAGCTTGCTTCATGGAGAAAGTAAGGGGAAAGAGAGTGATGATTGATCCAAAAGGACTCGTTTCAGCAGCAGGAGCTACAGCAGCTAGTGAGATTCTCACATTCTGCATTGCCAACCCTGGAGAAGCCTTGCTTGTCCCAACACCTTATTATCCAGGGTAATGCTACTTCATTCTGTATAAAGAGCCGGCATTATTAACGCATGTTAACTTCTTACACTTATAAGATCAATTTTGCATAATTGGCTTTTGATTTTAATCTGCAGGTTTGATAGAGACTTGAGGTGGAGAACAGGAGTGGAGATCATTCCAGTTGAGTGCTGCAGCAACAATAACTTTCAAGTAACAAGGGCAGCAATGGATGAAGCTTACAAAACTGCATTGAACAACAATCAGACCATCAAAGCCATCTTCATCACAAACCCTTCTAATCCACTCGGCCTCACCACACCTCCTCAAACAATGCTTGAGATACTAGACTTTGCAAAGGAGAAAACCATTCATGTTATCGCAGACGAGGTCTATTCCGGCACTGTTTTCTCCTCCCAACCGTTCACCAGCATATTAGAGCTAGTTCAGAGCTCAAACAAATATGACCCAGATTATGTGCACATCATATATAGCCTTTCCAAGGACTTGGGAATGCCAGGTTTCCGAATTGGTGTTATCTACTCTGCCAACCAAACTATAATCACTGCAGCAAGGAGGATGTCAAGCTTCTCTTTGCCATCTTCCCAGACCCAACTATTCCTGACTAGTATGCTAAGTGATGAAGAGTTTGTTAGCAAGTATCTGACCACATTAAAGGAGAGATTGAGAAGAAGGCACAGGGTGTTTGTATCCATTTTAAGGGAAATGGGAATTGACTCCTTTCCAGGGAACTCGGGACTTTTTTGTTGGGTGAATCCAAGCAAATTGATGGGGAAGACAGGTTGGGAAGGGGAATTGGATATTTGGAAAATGATACTTGAACAGATTCGATTGAATGTAAGCCCAGGCTGTTCATTTAAATGTGGTGAGCCAGGTTGGTTTAGGGTTTGCTATGGTAACATGTCTGAGGATGTGATGGGGGTTGCACTAGCCAGGATCAAAAGCTTCCTGTCAAATGGGCATACACAAGTAAAGGATGCTGCCAGTGGCAATGGAAGCAAGGTACCAGACTCCCTAGTTCTCTCATCAGATATTGCCATTCAGATGGCCTCATGTTTAGCACGGCCATAGACAAGTTTGGCTGACAAACAAGAAAGAGCCGGCATTTTGATCTTCAACAAGAATAGAGATGTATTTGTTCCATAAGTAACGTTTCTAACGTGTCTGGTTCAAATTTTTGCTCTAAGTGTCAGTCTTCCTACTGAAAACAGACAGCTAAAAAACCACTAATAATTAATTTCTGAACCAAGGAACATCCTTATTACATCTCAACTAAGAAAGCAAATAAGTAAACTTATAATGGAAGTAAGGTTCTAAACTAAGCAAATGCCAACTGCATTCTCTCTTCTCAAAAAGTACTTCATCACCATTTACACTATTGATTTCCTTGAAAGAGCAATCACATTGAAGTTCAGAGAATTTGGGCTTTTCTGTATCATAGTTTGTATGACTTTTGCAGCATCCTGTGTGAGCAAAGTTTTCCACTCGTAAGAGTGTGAACAGACACAGGACTACTAACTACCTAACCACCCAAGAGGGAAGTTAAAAACAATAATTACCTGCAACAAGGTACTGGGTGAAGAAGGACCATGCGGTATTGGCTGTGATTTTCTTCCATCTAGCTCATAGAGGGTACCTAGCCAAGAAATTAATTCTTTTAGGAATTTGCAACACTGTAAAACTGTTTTTATAAACAAATGAAAAAGGAATGCACCAATCATACCATCCACGCATGAAAAACAAATGAAATGAGTGTTGACTTCTCCAACCACCTAAAACATGAAATTAGAAGCTTGACAACAGACATAACAAGAAAGAGAACACAAAATACGTGCACTAGTCATAAAAGAGGAATTTACAATTAAAGAGTGGATTAATACCCTATTCCCGATTCAGGGTGTCTTGTATATTATTCACAATTCAAGGGTTTTTTTAAATAATAACCTAACTACCCTCAATTAATTGGGTTCGATAAAAAAAATAAAAAAATAAAAAGGGCGGCTCGGTCTGGCTACCCCTGCCACCTTGCCTGGCCGGATGGCCAGATCTAGCCCAATTTTTTTGAAAAAATTATTATTTTTTATCTAACCCACCCAACTAAGGGTAATTAAGTCATTATATAAAAAAGACCCATGCATCGTGAATAACATGCAGGACACTCTTGAATCGTGACTTGCGTACTATTCCATCCTTTAATAATAAATTCCTCTTCATCAAAACAAGGAATAAATACATAAATAGAGTGGTTCAAATCATCAGTTCAAGCAATTCATGTCCTGAATACTTATCATTTACTTGCCTCCGTATCACCAGCTGTTGCTGCTACAGAGTGTGCATCCTCCAGTTCTGTATCTTCTTCAAGAAAAACTGCACGCTGCAAATCATTGCAGATGTAAGACGAAAACTTTATTTACTAACTTGGAGGTCAGGGCAAACTAACCTCCATAAAATCCATCTCAGCAGTTGACTTGAAGAACCGATCCAGGTAAGAACCTTCATCTGAAAAAGCAACAGAAAAAATGGAACGTGGCTTACATGTTACAATTTATAACACGTTTCATGTGCATTCATCATTTCCCTTAAACAGAAATCCATTAAATATGCCTTCACCCAATGAAATACTGAACAAGCTAAGTAGTAAATAGCAACTACAAAAAAATGATCGAGGCCTTAAATCCAGTCCATCGTAGAGAAAAATAATCAATATTACATACAGACCATGCATAAAAGAACCCACTATCTGGACATTACGTTAACAGTCTTGACATCTTAAAACACATCAACAAATAATTCCGAGAGCAGTGCTTTTCTTTTTCTTCTTCTTCTTCTTCTTCCACCTTATCCCAAAAAGAGGCTGGAAACACAGATCCTCATTGAGGATCCATGCAATTGCATCCCAATACCAATAAATAAAGTCTATAATTAAGATATATCACTTAATAGCAGTCTGAACCAAATAATCAAGATAATGTTAAGTATAAGAGAATAAGGCGAAGGCAAACTAACCAAGTTTCACCGCCGATGTTACATTGCCTATAGCATGAAGAAGTCCAACTGTCCCACAGGCATTTCCGACAATTTGTCTCATAAAGTATACATTTCCATTTGACTCCTACACCAAAAAAACAAAGTAAATAAAAAGCTTGATGGAATAGCTCACAGAGTCAAGGTATCATTTTGAGGATCCAACTTTTTTCTACAAAATGAACATGAATAATTAACTATGAGATAGCAAAAAGTTTTAGAATCCAGCAACACCTGATTCTGCAACAGAAGACAGAATAAGTAGAAGTAATTTCATAAACAATGTACATGAAAGATATCATAAAAGAATAGGACTAATCGTGTTATGTTTGGACAGGGCATGTACATGCAGAGTTTCTATGTAATTTGGTAGCTGGAACAACAGGTTGGCTTCTTATTATCAGAAGTCGAGCTTCTGTTTTCTGCATTCAGATTTGTCCTTTCTAAAGGAGTTAAAAGTGACAAATAGTTTCATCATCTTTTCTATATGTTCTTTCCATTATTATTCTTTCATCATCTGGGTTGATTTAATGGCCAATAGAGATTTAAATGGCATACATGCTTTCTATAAGATTATTACCAAAACTACAGTTACAGATAATACAACAATTCCCTAGTCTACATTATGTCCCTGTCATGACTCATGAGACAAGCCCACTTTGCTTATAGAAACTCAGAACCTAATAAAAATGTCTGATATAACATGGCACCTGCATAAGGACTATTGTCTCGTCATTCTACAGAGGCTCAAACTTGGAAATGCTGAACATAAATGCATTTCTTGAGACGTTAATTGAACAAGTTAAAAAAACCATCAAGAGAGACCTAATGTAAATTACTACATGCCTCTTAAAGCTTCCAAGTTAAATTTTTAACCAGCTTTAATTCTTATCTAAGCCAATGCAATGCCTACAAACGATATTACACACAAAATATACAGAGTCTACAAGCATACAACAGTTCCACCATTCTCGTTAACAACCTTTAAATAGAAGATGATCATGAAGGATTCTTAAAAATCATAAACATGATATACAATGTTATGCAATATGACCATGAAAGGAAAAAAAGAGAGAAATGATGAAAGTCTCAGGTTCCTTGGAACATAGGAGTAAACTGAATGTAAATTCTACTTCTTGTTTCACTTACCTTCTTCCCGTCCTCTCCCAGCTTCTCTTCCTCCAGAATTCTCTCAGCTTCAGTCTAGAGTAAGTTGAGACATTAAAAGACATCACTACTTTAGAAAGTAAACGAAAATTGGCTTCAAACCAAAAAATATATGACAGTGTGACAAGCAACAGTACCAAAAGACAGACGGGTCAGGCCTATTTTAACAACGGAAAGATGATAAGATTTGAAAAAGATAGAGAAATTTTATAAGACAGAGTAACAAGCAACTCTACCAAAAGACGAGGGTCCAGTGCTATGGCTATCAGGAAAAAAAGATTCAAAATACGGTAAGACAAATAATATATGCCACCGTAACAATAAATTGACAGATGACCCGTTGGTATTGTAATAATGAATAGATAACACGATTAACTAGACTATACATGTCACTCTAACAAGCAATCCCATCAAAAGATGGATAGTCTGATGTCATAGATACCAGGAAAAAATAACAAGACAACAACATGGCTAGATTATTCATATATAACAGCGTATCAATCAATCCTACGAAAAGACAGGTGAGCCAAATATTATTTATTATTATTAATATAAACATCCATATATATAATTAATAATTAAAAAGATGTCAGCTATTGCAAAAAGCATAGACCAAAAGTATGGCAGTTATTGAAAGTATATGAGCATTAACTTACTGCAAGCAACAAAAAAACCATATCAAGTTTTATACTAAGAAACATACCAATATCAACATACCTACCAAAAAAAATAATAAACAGCAAACTATCATGCTCATTAATAATGAGAAAACAAAGAAAGCCATAAAACAAGAAACAAAATAATACCTCGGGAGTGATGGGGTAGAGGAAAATGACGGCAAGGACTGGCTGGGGGACCATGGCCAGGAGCTCCTCGTCCAGCCCATACACATCGTTGAACTCCGCTTCTCCCTCCGGAAGCCCCAGACCCCATACAAACTGCCAAGATATCGGAACACAGAACCGTGAACGGATCGAAACAACGACGACGATAAAGATCGAAACTTTTTTCGACAGAATCAATGGGCCAAAGCAGCGAGACCTGGTTCATGACGTCGGGATTGGCTTCGAGAGGGAACCATCTCTTCGCCGATGGCGTCTCGTCCGCCGTCGCCATCTCCGCCGCCGCCGTCGTCTTCGATATAGCGGGTCGGCTGGCGTTGTGTTGTTTGTTCGAGTTGTGAGAATCGGCCGACTCGGCCGAATCTACCCGTTTTGTTCATTATTGGATGTGCGAGTCAAGCCGAAATTTATTGGGCTAGAACCAGAGTTTTCGAGTGTGAATGAACTTACGAGGTGTTGAACTAATTCGAGTTGGCTAGAACCAGATTTGGATGTTTGGGTTTGACTTTTTCTGATCATCAAATGATAAAATAAACCTCACTAATGCGTTCGGAACGTCGATAAAATGGTGAATCGGAGCACGGGGAGGCCGCGAAATAAATCCGAATGGGTTGACTTGGCTTGGGTCGAGTCTGAAAATCTCTGAACCGGGTTGGTTCAGGCTTATGAACCGGGCGACGCACACAGCTGGGCCAGAATTGGGCCGAGTGAAAAGTGGCGTGCCCTGGGCCAAACTGCTAAGACGGGTCTCGAATGGGTGACGGACACGGTTAATGGCTGCTGGCAACAATCAGATCGGCGGACACGGTTAGTAGACGCAGGTAACTGGATCTGGCGAGGAGGGTGGACGCGGTCAGCCTAAACGGGTTCCACAGACCCGTATGCACGGGGTGCAACGTCCGCCGCTTGTCTGCTCTGGCGACGGTGATGGCAGAGGCAGCTGGTCGCGGAGAGCACCCAGATCGACACAACACGGCAAGGTAGGGCGAACCAGACCGACGGATGGGTCGGAGGTGAAGCGGCTATAGAGGTTATCGCCGGACTTTTGCAGGTAAATTCCGGCGACGGTGAGTGTGGTTGTCGGTGAAACTCGATCATGATTTGTAGCCTGTGATGTGAGATATCTATCGGACGTCACTTTTTGGCTGGAGGTGGAGGTTGGCCGGACGTGATTACCCGGACGGCGGTGGCGCTCCAAAAGTGGCGGCGCATGTCTGTCTCCTTTCTCCGGCCTGCACTTCGTGGAGATTTTCCAGCGGCGGCGGGCTTAGACGGAGTCTGGTAAAGGCCCGGACTTGAATAGGGAAGCAAGGAATTTACGTTGGTGGTCTTTCCCTGGTCCGAAACGGCCGGGGATCGCGGAAAAGTCGCCGGAAGTTAGGCTCCCGAAATTTAAAAAACAAGAAAAAGTTTGTGGTCTCTTCGTCTTCTCCGGCTCCGACGATGAGTCTGGCCGCCGGGGATGGCTCTGACTAAGGCGTGGCAGGGCACCGGCAGGGAGCCTTCCCTTCTTCTCTCTCTCTGGTCGGCCTGGCCGACCCTCTTGCCTCCCACGTCGGTGCTTCGACAGACTCATCGCTCTGGTGCTAATTGTGGAAAGCTATATATATATATCTATAGACGAGGGTGGCGGACCAGTCTCCATATTCAACTCCACATTGCATGACTTTAGTTTATAAGAGTAATTAAATTTAGGTGCATTTTAGGCTCACTGGTGTAATAAATATTGGTATCATGTAGTGCAAATTGAGTACCACAGTTGTAACAATCAAACTACAAATTAATCCAAAGCCTCGCGAGTCGCGACAATAAATCAAATTTATACACTACAAGTTATTCAAGAAGAAAAAGTGCATTAAAATTCATTGTTAAAACTTTTATTAAAATTTACAAACGAAAACGAGGAAAAGAAAAACGCTCAACATATCACTTGCAAGACAAGCAACAAAAATTACATGTAAAAGTACGGGCGAGAATGATAGGTAATAAAACAACGGCCACAAGAGGTGTTATGACAACGTTGGAGCGACGATAAGTCATTTCGTTAATTTATGTCATACAAATATATTAGTAAAATTATACTCATATAACCTATAAATTATTTACAATTGGTAAATTACAATTTTCCTTTATTATCAACCATAGATTTAATATCGGATAAAATTAACCACGGCCGAAAGAAAGTTGAAACACAATAAAAGAAAAAGTAAATTAATTGTCATTATTTGTCGTTGATGAATATATAAATGCTGACCTCAAAATGAGAATATTTCGGTCCGGGCAACCGGGTCCCTGCCGGCAGTATCGATCCGCAAACAAAACCCATTAAAAAGACGACCTTCTCCTCAGGCCATGGCAGATTAGGTTCTCCTCCTCCGACGTCGCCGCCGCCATCTTCTCCGGCGACATACTCCGGCGTAATTCACCGGAAGCCTTCTTCTCCCCGCTTCCTCCGCACCTCCTCCCCCGGGGTTGCCAATCTCTTTGGGTTTGCTCGTCGCTAGGGTTTTTGTCTGGTAGAGGTTGAAGTGCGGGTTGTGCAGGCGGAATCCGGGCAAGATGAGGATTATGATCAAGGGTGGAGTATGGAAGAACACGGAGGACGAGATCTTGAAGGCGGCGGTGATGAAGTATGGGAAGAACCAGTGGGCTCGGATTTCGTCGCTGCTCGTTCGGAAGTCCGCCAAGCAGTGCAAGGCCCGCTGGTATGAGTGGCTCGATCCTTCCATCAAAAAGGTATTAACTTTTTTATTTTATTTCAATTTGTGTGTTTGGATCTGTTTAGTTCATTGGTGGAGCAATTTTTAGCTAGCTTATTGTTATTTTATGTTTTTTCTTGGATCTTTTTAGTAGATTGGTTTACCAATTTTTAGCTGACTAATAATTATAATTCATGTGTTGGGGGGTGTGGCGGCTTTTTAGTTGATTGGCGTATCAATTTTAGCTAGCTTATCGTTAATTTTTTTAGGATAATATTTTGTTGATTAGCGCATCAATTTTTAGCTCACTAATCATCAATTTATGCATAAGAGTTTTTTATAGTCGATTGGAGTTTCAAATTTTGGCTAACTACTCATTTTGTAACTGCCCAGAGGGTGTGTTATTCCTTCACTTTGTGGCTATGCTATATTTGCACGTTTGTGGCATTATGGCTTTAATGTACTTTTTTGGGGTGAAGTTAACAACGTTCCCTTGGTTAGATATTTTCAATTTTAGTGGGGCTGGTGGGTATTTTATTTATTATAATGTGCGAAGGATAAGTTAGTTCATTAACTGTGTGGTTTAATTAGTCGATTGATGTATCAGTTTTTAGCTAGCTTTCATTATGTAAATGCATGAAGGTTATGTGTTCTTGCAGTAATCAATTCTTTCATCTAGTGAGTGTGTTATGTTTGTGGCAGTATGGTTTTCGTTTCGTCTTACTTTCCATTAATCTATTACACAGGGTGGATCCTATTGTAGAAGAGTTGTGCAGATAATTTAGAATAGGAAGAGTGGAAAAGGAAAAAGGAAGAATTGAGGAGAGAAAGGAGGCCAAGAATCCATTTTCATTTTCCAATCTGTACGTACATTTGCCGTGGTTTTACATCATACAAGCTGCCAATAAAATTTTTTATAACTGCACACATAGCCACATAAAACTATCTACAACTACTTTCCCTAATAAAAGATAGCCAGCCAGGCCTCCTATCTACAACTAGATAGTCTCATGTTCTGGAATACTGATTGGAATCAAGTCAGTGAAATCAACACTTGAACATTTCTCATTAATCGACATTGATTTTCCTAAAAACGAAGGAGAAGTCATTATAATTTTCTATGTGCCTTAAATTAGTTACAGTTTTACTCTTCTCTAATTCAAAACTAGTCGTTAACCCGCACGATGCATGGCTAAAGGATTTGTAGCAAATCCTAATTACAATAGAAATAAAAAAAATCCAAATTTTAATAAAAAAGTATTGAAGGATTTGAAACAAATCCTATTTACAATAGAAAAGTAATATTTTTACTAATATGAAATAAAGGGTGACATTCTTAAATAATAAGAGGACACATGATAGGACCATATTAAAAGCCCTCAATTAGTATTTTATAATAGAAAAGTAATATTTTTACTAATAGGAAATAAAGGATAATATTGTAAAATAATTAGATGACACGTGGCAGCACCATATTAAAAGCCCGTAGTTTTATATATTAGTATGGATAGGTAGTCATACCATATTGAGAAATCTCATTTACTATAACTCACCATAATTTGCCACACATCATGTTAATTATTTACAATTTTAAATTTTCCATATTAAAAATAATAGTATTGAAAATTCTATTTCAAGTAGGATTAGACTCTACATTTATATCATTAGTAATGTTAAATGGTAATTGGTAATGAGAAATCAAATTCCCTTTTTCAAGGTGATTAATTCAAAGAGGAGTAGACTTTAAATAGGTTTCTGATTCAAGTAAAAGTATTTGATGAAGATATTTACCATTTATTAATATTTTCTTCTTCTTCTTTCTCCCAACACCAGAAAGGTGTTGGGGATGCGGTCCTAAATTAGGATCCATGTGATTAGAAATGACAAAATTTTGATGGTTGCATGTCCACCCTTACCTTACTGTAACCCTCCTCCTTCTCCTTCCAAGCTTGAGACTGAGAATGCAAGAGCATTTGTGGAATTTATATAATATTCTTTAATATGATTAAAGAAAAAGCGAAAGTTTTACATTGCCACACACCACACAGATAAACGGCTAGTAACATAAATAAACAACCACAAACTCATAATGACTCAAGACTCCATATAAAAGATAAAAACATCATGGAGCTTTCCCCATCTTCTTCCTTAAATATATTTTATTAAATCTAGGGTCTTCCACTTTTCCAAAGTGTTCTTCAATCCCATGGTTGATCTTCCTACACAACCATGTGTGGGGGATGAAGATAGAGTTATTTCATCAGGTTTTAATTCACTTTTTAGGGGTTAGATCATTTTCAGCATTGATGGGGTTGATGATAATACAAAAAATAAGCTTGTTTATTGTAATCAGCTTAATGCTAAAGTGAATTATTGTCATATTGATTGTGGATACTCCTGTACATTATGGGGACTGTAATTAGGCCTAATAAAATGTTGTTTCTTACTTTGAGCTAATCTAGAGAAAATTTCTTTTGAATGATTTATGAATGTATTGATAAGCAAGAGTTTATCATTGATTATGTTTTTTAGTGTGTTTTGATTCTAATGATGCATATACTCTCTTGGCTTGTAACATGATGAGCAATTTCCAGATATCTGGGTGGGTTGTATTTTTTACTTGTGTTTTCAGTCCCAAGTCTGAATAAATTATTTTCAGTCCCAAGTCTGAATAAATATTTTCAGTCCCAAATCCAAATAAAGGAGGGTTGGTGTCAAGAAGGGCAACCAGCCATTAAAACTTTACATTTGTAATCCCATGGATCCTAGATTAGACTCTACATACTTTACTTCCTTTTAGAACAAGGTGGTGGAAGAAGAGAATTGCATTTCCATTTATGGTTTTTTTATTTATTTACATTTGATGGACATTTTTGCATTCATTTTCAAAACTTGAATCCATTGGCATGCTCAATATCAGCATGTTATAAAAGCAGTCACTAGCGATCAAGTTTCACTATCTGCATGTTATGAAAACAGTCACTAGTGATAACTGTGACTAAAGGGGCTTTTTCTGGTGATGTAAAATTGCATTAAAACTCCCCAAAGAGAAAACTAATGCGAAGACGACAATTTCAAAGTTAAGGGATGTATGAGAACTCTAGAAAAGAGCTTGAGCAGTTACATCCAGAAGTTCAAAAGAAAGAGACAATGGTCAATGATTTTGTGCTTGCAGTTTAATACTTCCAGGACAAGCTGGACTTCTGAGATAATGGAGGATGCCAACTAGTGTTGATGAGTTTTTTATAGAGTTTTATGATACGGTAGTTTGTTGAATGCTATAAACTGCTTTGTAGAGGCTTATTTTTTATTTCTTTGACTTTTCAGACTGAGTGGACTCGGGAAGAAGATGAGAAACTTCTCCATCTTGCCAAGCTTATGCCTACACAGTGGAGGACTATTGCTCCTATTGTTGGTAGGACGCCATCCCAGTGTCTTGAGCGGTATGAAAAACTGCTTGATGCTGCATGCGCCAAGGATGAGAACTATGAAGCCAATGATGATCCTAGAAAACTACGCCCTGGAGAGATTGACCCAAATCCTGAGTCCAAGCCTGCTCGTCCCGATCCTGTTGACATGGATGAAGATGAGAAGGAGATGCTTTCTGAAGCTCGAGCCCGTTTGGCAAATACTAGGGGAAAGAAGGCAAAGAGAAAAGCACGGGAGAAGCAGTTGGAGGAGGCCAGAAGACTGGCTTCTTTGCAAAAGAGGCGAGAGTTGAAAGCAGCTGGCATTGACAATCGTCGCAGGAAGAGAAAAAGAAAGGGGATTGATTATAATGCTGAGATCCCCTTTGAGAAAAGACCCCCACCAGGGTTTTATGATGTAACAGATGAAGACAGGCCAGTTGAACAACCTAACTATCCAACGACCATTGAGGAACTGGAAGGAAAAAGAAGGGTTGATATTGAGGCTCAACTTAGGAAGCAGGATATTGCTAAGAACAAAATTGCCCAGAGACAAGATGCACCGTCATCAATAATGCAAGCAAACAAGATGAATGATCCTCAAGCAGTTAGGAAACGATCTAAACTAATGCTTCCTCCACCACAAATCTCGGATCAGGAACTGCAGGAAATTGCCAAAATAGGATATGCGAGCGATCTTGTGGGGGATGAGTTGCTTTCTGATGGAAATGCTGCTACACGTCCACTTCTTGCAAACTATGCACAAACACCAAAACTGGGAATGACACCATTGCGCACACCCCAAAGAACTCCTGGAGGGAAGGGTGATGCCATCATGATGGAAGCTGAAAACCTTGCACGGCTTAGAGAGTCTCAAACACCTCTTCTTGGTGGGGAGAATCCAGAGCTACATCCATCAGATTTTTCAGGTGTTACTCCTCGGAAGAGGGAGATCCAGACACCCAATCCCATGGCAACTCCCCTTGCCAGCCCAGGACCTGCTGGTCTTACTCCAAGAATTGGTATGACGCCTTCAAGGGATGGATATTCTTATGGTATGACACCAAAAGGAACCCCTCTAAGGGATGGCCTTCAGATCAATGAAGAACTTGACACACATGACAATGTGAAACTTGAACTTCACAAACAGGCCGAGTTGAGAAGAAACCTGCTTTTAAATCTTTCTGATCTTCCACCAGCTAAAAACGAATATCAAGTAGTTGTGCGACATATTGAAGAAAATGAAGAAGTTGAGGAAAAGATTGAAGAGGATATGTCAGATCGACAGACTAGGGAGAAAATGGAAGAAGAGGCCAGGCAGCAAGCTTTGTTGACAAAAAGGTCGAAAGTGCTTCAGAGGGATCTTCCAAGGCCTCCTGCTTACTCTGTGGAACTTTTGAAGAAGTCGCTGATTAAAAGTGATGAAGATAAAAGTACTTTTGTTCCACCTACATTGATTGAAGAAGCTGATGAACTGATTAGAAAGGAACTTGTGTTGTTGTTGGAGCATGACAATGCAAAATATCCCCTTGATGAAAAAATGGAGGGGAAAAAGAAATCAAGCAAGCGAAGTGCAAATGGGAGATCTACTGTCTCTATTCCTGAAATCGAAGATTTTGACAAGGATGCCCTCAAGGAGGTACATTCATTTCATGATTTGAATTTTAAATGCTTGAATTTATTTGGATTTATTGAATATTCTAAATCTTCTTTATCGCCTTGGAGTATCTCGCGTTGGGATATCTGAAGACAGATTTTGTTCGTCGAAACTCGTTACTTGCCCTTTTTTATCATATGAATGCATCTGCTGACAAAAATCTTTACTCGGCTCATGCATACTATAATACGTTTTCTGTATTATTGAACATAAGTGATGGATGCACTAATTGCTGACTTTTACAGGCTCATTCTCTCATCATGGAGACAGCACAATATCTTCGTACAGCAATGGGACATGAAGGTGAACTGTTTGATGAATATGTAAAAGCACATGATGCTTGTGAAGAAGATATCCTGTTCTTCCCAAGTCGTGAATCATATGGTCTTGCCAGTGTCGCTAGCAATGCTGATAAGCTCCTTGCTTTACAAGACAAGTTTAAAAATGTTAAAATGAGCATGGTTGATGAGACAAAGAAAGCTGACAGGCTTCAGGGAAAGATCACGGTCCTCACACGGGGATATCAGGTAAGTAATTCCCGGAGTAAATATGAAATTTCAATACAGTTTATCTGATTAATTACTGTCATCCACCTTGAATATGCAGATTCGTTCTGCGAAACTCGGGTCGCAAATTGAGACCACCTTTAAACAGATGGAGACGGCAGGGATGGAACTCGAGTGCTTTCATGCACTTCAGAAACAGGAGGAGTTGGCTGGTTCTATTCGGATCAATAACTTGCTTAATGAAGTTAATCAGCAAAAAGAGTTGGAAAGAACAATGCAGCAACGATACGGGAATCTCGTTGTAGAGAAGGAAAGAATTGAGGGAATTCTTGAATGGCACAATACAGAGATGGCCCGGCAGCAGGAACTTGCTATGCAGACCCAGGCTCACGAATCACCAGTATCTGCAGAAGCTACAAACAATCAAACTGTCCAGCCTGATGAAGCCCCGTCAAAGTCTCTGGTTGCTGATGAGAATCCGGAGAGTAGCGTCTCTAATGCAGATGCCGAGAACAATATATTGGTAGAAAATGACGTAGATGCCGAGAACATGTTGGTAGACAATGACGTAGATGCCGAGAACATTATGTTGGTAGGCAATGTCGTCGACGGTAGTCAACCCGCCCCCACAGTTGGGGAAGCTTTTGTTGGAGTGTAAATCTGAAGAGATGCCATTCATTAGTATGCGAGGTACTATTAAAATCCTACTGTTGGAAGTGCCCATATGCCTTGATGGGCACACAATCATTGCCCATTTGTGATCAAGTGTTACCACTAAACACTTGTTAAAAGGCTTCTGATTATGGATGAATGAATGTTGATGAGAGGTACTTGATTGTGGGGAGCACTATTTGGCCCCCTTCGGATCCCTGACTTAAGCCCTGATACAAAGTCTCTACTCTATTAGTGCAGTTACATTTTCACGAAGGGAATTAAATCCAATATCTATTCTCTCCCATAAATATTTTGATATTGGTTTATTCACCCTTGAACGTATTGAATTTGTCGAGATCAGTGGGATTGTCAGCGGGAGAAATTGCGCTTCAAGGACAGAAATAAAACAGTTTGTGGCAAATGAAGCGAGGAATGGTAATAATCCTTTTTTGCGTTGTGTGGGAATGGAAGTTGAAGGCGCTTGATGAACAAAAAAAAGAAAAGAAAGTTCGGCGCCGGGTTTTTGTCCACTCTCATCCCGCAAGTCTATTCGGCACATCAAGATTTCGCATGTGAAGTCTTGTATTGGAGAGGACGCCAATATTGTTCTCTGAACTTCATGTTGCAGATTTCAGTATGGAAGAGAAATGGGCTATTGGGCTAAATCATCCATGTGTTCTTCCTCGTTCATGTGGGAAATAAAAAGATTAAAAACTCGCATAACTAATCATGTAAAAAAATGCTTGATCCCTAGGGAGAGTCCCCTCCAGGGCTTGCACACGACGAGACCATTGATGAACAAGAGTACAAGACATTTACTTTTAACCAAGTGTGAATCTGTTATGAGATTTCTTAACCTTCGTCTCAGAATTTTTCTTTTTTAATTGTCTCAAAGATTTTTTTGTTGTTATCGTCTAATGTATATAAAATTGAAGACCAAAAACAAACCTAACATACCACACACCACTTCCAACGTTTGGCTTTGAAGCATGTAAAAAAAACATACGTTCGGCTTTGACAACCTCACTCTTGCCGAGCTTGTATCAGGTACGAACCAACATCTTTTTACCATATAAAGGAGAAACACGTTACCACAGATTCTTGTTTACTGTTATAGTGTTCGGAAAATTGGAGAAGAATTAACCAATATAACTACAATTTCTCTCAGTAATTCAATTATTTTTTTTCTGTCCGGAAGGTAAACTTTCATTTCCAACTGCCCATTCTTTTTTAACTTCGCTTCATAACGCATCTCATTTTCACCTGATGCAATTTTCCAATAATTGAACTTCTCATGAAATATTCCACCAGCAGAAGTATGGCTTCTGATAGAAATGAGATCATTGAAATGCCAAGAATAAACCAATAGGCAATAATGTACCTTAGTATTCACCACCTCAGAGTTGACAAGTGAAAATTGTTCAGTTCTCAAAAGATGTAGCCAAATCACTCGTAAACAAGCGATATAGCTGAGTAAAGTATATGCGAGCCACAATTGGATTAATAATCAATATCAATGCTAACAATGAAGACTGAAAACTACATGCATTAGCTATAAAACATACAAATTTACATTACACTGTAAACAATAAATCTGTTAAACGTAATGGAAATGAAAAAAAAAATTGATACTCATCTACAATGTGTGCCGATAGTAGCAAACAATCAAGCCTCGACATTAGCCTTGTTCCCAGCCAGAATGAGGGAGATCTCAAGCCCTCTACTGAAAGCTTGGTTGAAAAGAAGACGAGATTGGAAGGTGGAGACAAATGGAAACCATGACAAGAATGCAATTGGTGCAAAAATGACCATTCCCATCCCTGCATCGTAGAGTCTGGCAATTTCGCGTACCGAGTCCCACAAACCCAAGCTCTTCATTAATCTCCTCCACGTTATGGCAATCTGAATAGTAAAGAAATGTCGGAGATTCAGAGATGTCAAGCTAATAACAAAAGTCGTCGTCAAGCTACTGACAAAAGTCATCGCAACTCACAAATACGCCTTAATTGTGTCTAGTACGGTGCACTTATTCACTTGATGTCATGGGGGAAAATGAATATATAATGTATGCATGTGGTAGAATTTATGAATAAGAAAACTTACAGATAGAAAGAGCCATCCAGTTGGTAAAAATGCCAGAATGCTGGCAAATAAATCTGCAACTGTGAGACTAGTAAAGTGAACGACAAGAACAAGGGCAGTCAAAAGTCCGATGGACATGACCCCCTGCACAAATCGCATCACTAGTTGAAAATCAGTGGACTTTTTCGGACTAAATGTGAACGTCTGCATGCCAATGAAGATAGTGTAAACAAGAGCTTCACTTAAAATGACAAAATGAAGAGATGGGAAGCTTGCTGTCATATAGATATGAGCAAACCTTGAATAGCATAACAAGGCCAGCCAACACAACCCAAGAGAATCCATAAATCTATAGAAAAAAGGAACACGTAAGAAAAACTATTGTAAAGTTTGTCATTAATTTAAATGTCTAACATCTAAACTAAGCAGGTAAAGACGTACCGCCAGGGAAGTATGCTTTCCGGTTATGTCAAGTTTGTACACGATCCCATATTGGAAAATTAAAAATCTAAGGCTTAAGATTGTCTCCAGGATTTGACCTCTAAGTGTTTGGATGTGCATCTGCTAACACAGAGAAGTAGCTTGTTTGTATAAAATCCATAAAAAAAATAAAGCTTAAGGAAAAATCAAATAAGTTGTGAGAATAAATTACTAAATGGAGTTCATTCAAAAAATTAATTGGAATACAGGGGGTGCCATTAGTATAGTCACCTGCTCTTCATCCCACCATGACTCCCAACTGTTTTCCCCTTTAACACCAACCCCACCTTTATAAAGAAGCCAACTGGTCCAATCATCAAAGTCCTCCACAGTCCTATAATTTTGCCATATAAAAATATCTCAAAGGAAATACTACTAATGTACAAGTCAACACAGTATTGTACAAAATGTTGATTGTAAAAGTCAGCAACCATGTACCCAAAATGTTGATTTTATTTCCACTCTCAAACCCGATTTATCACTTACATCACTGGCTAACATCTGTTAGTTCTCACTAAATAGTTTTAATTTTTGTAAAACTAAAAGCTTATTCCCGTGATGCCCACTGAAGAGTGGTTTGGGGTAGGGCCCCATGCAGAATGGCCTCTATTTGAGATGCCCGACTCTGAAAACAAAGCCCTAAGAATAGAGCCCGTAAATTTTTAACCCACTAAGAACCTGATGAAATCCATTTTTTAGGTCTAAAATGATTTTAACTTTCAGCAACATGTTTACAATAAACATAAAAGGGCTAGACCTTGACTAATTTAAAGCTTCATGGACCTAACATTTGAAGGCTCTCTTTCTATCTGATTGTGGGTGGTGAGACTCTTAAGTGGAGCCTTAATCTACCAAATTAGCAGGGTCTACCTTTCTGCCCGTGAATGAAGTTAAGAACTCGTGTGCTAAACCGGATAAACAATGTACAGTAAACTCACACTTGTTAATCCTTTTTCAACTTTAGGCTTAAATCATCATTGAACTTCCAAAATTGGTTGCAAAGAACTATTTTTTTTCAGCAATTTTTGGCATGGAAACAGATTTCGCAAATTTGTTAGAACATTTGAGAATTTTATGTACCAAACAAGAAGATACTAAAGGTGTAAGAAGATAGTGTCACTGATTATTACTTACTTTTGCCACTCAAAACCAGACGGGTTGAAGATATAAGGCGCAAACAGCCATGATATGACAAGGAACCAACTACTGAGTGTAAGAAGAATGAATGAACTGGCTCCTTGATCTGTATAACCATATGCTATATAGACAATGAGAAGCAGAGCAACTTCAAGCCTGCCATATTTAATTATTACAACATCAAAGGAAATCTTCAAATATAAGTCACAGAAAAACAAGAAAAAATGTGGAAGGATATACATGTATATTCCTTAATTTACTTACGCTTTCACAAAATGACTTCGTGAATATAGCCTGTAATTATCTGCAAACTTGATATGACGAACAACAAAGCCTCTACCAGTCGCTTTGTACTATAAAATCAATGCATTTAAAATGTAAGTGAATCAAAACCTTGAGATGGAGCACACAAATTTCCAAATGACTATATTACCTTTGCACCGCCATGAAGAATTGTTCGACCAAAATAATGAGTTCTTGTTCCCAGGGAAAATGTGAAGAAAACAGAGCACAGCTGAAATTGCATCGTAATAAAACTAACAACAGCCTGGAAAAAAATAAAAATATAAATAAATAAATAAAACTTACAACTCACAGAAAAGCAACACTTAAAATTAAAAAATATGAATATAATTAATACCTTTGGTGTTTTGAACTAAGCTAATCCTTCGTATTTCATGTCATTTTAGGATATTCTTGATTTTATTAATGCAGTTATATGAGAAGGCACAACTATTGCATATTAACAATTTTTTGCCGTAAAAACTAATAAACAAGGAATGTGGAATAGTATCTAGGGTGAATAACCATGGCCCTATCAAAATGCCCAAGCTTCTAAGAGATGCATGACTAATCAAATGCTTCCTCGCATTCGAATATCGATGCCAAATAGTGAATATCATAGAAATGCATACTATATAAGAAGAAAGTCAGATGAACTAATCCTCCCAATATTTTAGCAACTCAGTAGGAAAACCATTGTTCACGTGGAGAAAACCCTTACATAAAACAGTAACTTAAGCACTTGTAACACACAGCGGTAGGAAGACTATATCATCCAAAGATAGATGTCAAATGGAGGATGCAAAATGCAAGGTCCACTCCTTAATATTAGATGATACTCCCATTGAAAAGAAATTTAAGGGAATGCATCAACCTTTAGCAGCCCTTGCTCCAGAATGAAACCCATAATCATTGGCACTGCAGTGAAAACACCTATCTGCACCAAAAACTGAGCGTTGAGCACTGCATCTAGAGCAGTATTTCCATTGATCTCTGCCTCTCTTGAAACTGCTTCGTCAAGCCCAGAAAGTGCCTGAGAAAGTAGGAAAAGCCAAATAAAGGTCCACATTATACAAGAAAATTTAATCGATACATGAGGGGAGGGAGGAAGAAGATATAGAAGTGTTTCAAATCCATACCAAATAAGTTCTCCCATACAAGAAGACATAGACAGTTAAGACAGTCATCTGCAATGACATTAATCAGTCAGATGCTTAATCAACCAGCCAAAAGTTTGTTTAGAAAAAAACACAGCTTAAAGTTTAGACATGCACACCTACTGTAAGAAAGAAAATAGGATTCATACCATAGTGCAAACATAGTAGCCAACTGTGGTGAAGAAAAAAGACAACATTCGAAAGAAGTCGAAAAGCTGCCCGAGTCGATATATATCTCTACTTAAAACTTGTTCTCCATTCCCACCAGCAACTTTACCCTCAAAAAGAGCAATCTGATTAAGACCAACGTCCCTTCCTTTACCCACCTGAACAAAAGCTAAATCTAAGCTAACAAAACAACTAAAAACCACTAAAAGTGTTTCAAAAAAAAAAAAACATTTGAAGAAGAGAATATTGTCAGACCTGTATGTATTCATGGTGCGTAATGTTTCCCTGTCGTAAGGTCGAATTAAATCCTGTAGAGTTAAGGCTACCCTAGATTAAAATCATAATTTAAGAAAGCTCGAGCGGATATTTATAACTCACATATTCCATATGGTAAGAGCACTTTTAATACTCCACATGCAAAAGAAAAATATAGACTAGACTAAGAAATGAAAAGAAACAGAAAATTAAAAAATACTGAAGACAACAAGCAGACCTGCATAGATGTCCTCGCTGATGTTTATGACACGTGATGCCTTACTAATGCCTCCTCTTGTTATGTGGAATACACGATCAAACACATCAGGATGACCATAGTGCATGCGAACCCTATAAAGCAGAAAACACAGATAAATTACATTACCCTAAAAAATCAGCTCATACCACCGTCAGGTGGTCACAAATAGAAACACACAGTTGGCAGGTTACAAATGAAGAAAGCAGCAGATACTGAAATGGTCTAACTAGTAGAACTATGTTGTCAACATTGAAGCCCAAGATACAAAAATGAAAAACATAGTGAAAGTTCTTAATATAAATGAATAAGGATATGCCCATGGTTCACCCTTACGGTTCTCAGTCCTGTCTCGGAAGGTCCAAAAAGAAATATCTCAGAAATACCGGGATCTTGAAAATATTAATATAAATAATTATACTATATAAAATACCTACTAATCATATGAATATTTAGTTCAAATTAACAACCAATCTATAATTTTCTCCATAAAATCATAATTAGATGATCCTTTAACCTAAATAGACCACCGGATTTCATTTGTTTTCCACAATAGTTGCATATCTTTGTCTTCTGGTTCCCTTTTTTACTATAATTTGTCAAATTCACATTATTAAGTTAAGCAAATATGATGAACGCATACAAAAATATAAAGAGCCAAACATGAATATATAATAAATAATTTATATAAATTATTTATATAAATTTATATAAATTATTTAAGTTAAATTATATATTAAAATATTTATATCAAAAGTTGGAATACATTATTCTTTTGCTTTACATGAGAGCCAGCTCTTGCTAGTTTGTTTAGTTATTTATTTGCGTTATTTGCTTATGGCATGGACTTGCTGAGTTGCTATGAACCTTGTTATCAGCTATAGCATCAGTCATCAACAGTTTCTTTTGAGACGTTAGTATGAGACTAGACCTCAGCAGTTATCAATTTTTGTGTGATGTGATATCTCCCTTGTGGTTGTTGTGTTATACATCCATTGTAAGGTTGGCTTTTAAGCATATTTGCGAAGGCGACTGCCCAATTTATCCCGATTTGCCCTTTCTATCACTACATTTATGCAGTATCATACTAGGGTTGTCACATAACATATACAACTTTGTACGTGCATTAGTGGGTGTCATTTGTCTTGAGATGCCAAGAGGGCAATAGATCGTTTCGCTTAGGTCAGGTCGACTGGCTTAACTGATTTAAATATTGTTCAATCCAAAGTAGCATTTCCAATTCCATTTGAGAGGACCAGATTTGGGGTGTTGCGCATTAACTAATTAATGCCAAGCAGAATTTCAAAAAATAGGTTCCATAGATTTGTTCCATGAAAGGCTGAAACAGAATGCTTACTTGAGAGGGTTTGCAAGAACTCGCTGACCCAAGGTGACAAAGCTTGTTTCTTGATTGGACATAAACCAAGCCAATGATGACACACTGCAAAGTGAAATAATACATGATTGGAAAAAGCAGTAAACACAGAAAGGTTTATTTACTTCAGACAAATAAAAGATGAGCCTACCTTCCTGTGAAGACATGTTCTCTTACGCCAAGGATGGTAGGTGGTCGAAGCCCATGATTTCCACGGAATTCCTCCAGAAGATTTCTCATTTTCATTGCTTCTTCCAGATAATTATCCTATAAAACCAAGGTTCAAGATATTCATGATTTTCTACAAAGACACTCATGTCCAAGTCATATAGTGATTATGATCTATTAAAGAGAATTATATTTATCCTCCATCTAACCAAAAAATTATTTGGGTTGGAAGTACAGATCCTATTGTCCTAATGAAAAGCATATGCTGATATAATTCATAAGCATAAACACTAACACAAGAAGCCCTGTTAAAACAACTGGCAACAGAGTTAAGCATAGCACTTGTAGAGAATCCTGCCAAAATTTCCTTTTCAATGAAAGGTAAGAAGTAATAATATTGAAAGACCTCACTCCAGGAGATCATTCAGACAACATGTAAGCATCAGTGAATAAATTAGTTGGAATGGGGAAAACACCATGACCAATTCAACAATCAAAATTACCTGATTCATATCAATAGTCTGAATGGCCTCCCCACGAGTGAAGATTATAGCATGATTTTGGTTTTCAGGCTTCCCTTCACCAAGCTTAGGATCTCCAGGCAGCATGATTGAATATATTTCCTTCATAAACAAAAAACATAGGTGAGAAAGAAGGCAACAGCATAATGCAGACTCGAATAGCTGTCAACCTGGACATTCAGTAACTAATTAAGACAGCCAACATCATTACGTACATTTCATAAGCATCAAATTTTGCCATAATTCATAATTCATATCAATTAGGCTAACGTGGTGACACAGATTTTAAACCAACAATTGATTTGCCACACTCAAAACAAACAAAAAAAGGGCAGCCTACTGATGATAGCTGTGTTTAGGAATCAGGTAACTAGGCTATAGACTATACTGACGAAGCCGTAGGACCCTTAACATGCTTGAGGAAGCAAAAGTAGCAAAACCAAGGGAAGAAGAGCAGCAATGCCAGATTTAAAAAAACTTCAACGTTTATTCAACGTGATGATCTTCAACTAAAACATGTCGTCCTCCATACATATATGACAAAACTTAATTAAAACAAACCCTAATGACTAATATACCCCTATTAAAACATCTACTAATTATATTAAATAAACTGGACTAAAATACCCCAATTAATAACACATAAACAAAGAAAATAAAACATAATAACTATGAATTATAATATAATTAGGAACTATATAAATATTGTCCGTCATCAATCTCCCTAGGGTAAAAGAACTCGTCATCGAGTTCTAAACGAACCCTATGTGTAAAATTTGTTGAAGAGAGACCGTGAGAAGCCTTGTTTGCATCATACAATGATGAGTTGAACTATGCGTCATCACCTACCGAAGAGGATATTGCTAGCTTATTTGATTACTACAGTGGTGTACTTCCATGCGCAACTTGGGTTTGCCTCTCAGTTTTAAAATCCGCTCTTATTCTAGCATCCATCTCCTTAAAAAGATTGGAGCCAAGATCCAATCTGGAGATCTAGCCTTCATACTTATGTTGGTCATCTTCAACTCATAAAATATGTTGTTAATGGGATTGTCTTTTCAATAAGGCTCCACTTTCAAACTCCCCAACACCTTCTTCTTCTACCTGATACCCAAAGGGTTTTAGGGGGCATGAACCCTAAATTAGGATCTATGAAATTACAAATCACAAAAATTTAGATAGCCGAATTTCCATCCTCATGCCAATCCTTCTCCTTTATCTTGGCTTGGATCCACATTATCAAGTTGTTTTTAAATTTATTATGAAGGGGGATTCTGATACTAGTAATTTTCATAACATAAGTTAGAATTGCATTTGCAAAACTTTCTAAGAAGGCAATTTGTTCTTCACTGAGGCACTGTCTGAACTGTGTACTAATTGTGGATCTCGTGCCTAGAATGGTATCATCTCTCTTTAAGGAAAGCTTGTTCATAGGTGTTTCTATAAAATTGGTAAGGGAACCCGCTTGCTTGGCTTGACCATTGACTTAACCACTGCCACCTTATCCTACGGATAAGTAATAAAACAACTGGCATGCTCGGCTTGGATACTTCTCTCATTATCACTCAATCCATTATCAACAGTTTCTGGGCTCTCACCAGCAAAAATAACAGGTACCGAGGAAGTTCGTAATCTTCTAAACCAAAATCTCTTGTCAAATGCTGATGGTGTTGGTTAGGTATGTCCCACAGGTATATTCCCTTCAAGAGTGGTAGGAACTTATAGCGCTCTACCCCAAGCGTGCCATGGTTGTCTGTTTAAACATCGAACACACCCTCATGCTTTCATCACTTGGTCATGTTTAATGTGGTATTAAATTTGAACAGCCACCAAAAGAGAGGTATCTACCTTGAAATAGGTGCTCCCTCTTCAAGGCTGACCTTCAGTCAAAAGACCATTTGTTCCACCAATGCTCTTATGACAAGCATGTTTACCATTTTACCTCCACATATGTCACATACTCAACCAAATTAACTCCTTTGATGATGAGATTAGATGACTTCTAACTTTTTACTCCCAAAACAAGCATGAAAATCTTCTTTTAAGTCCTAAAGCCTTTTTGTTAACTATCAAGTACGAACACAACAAAAGGATCTTCAATAGCCTCAAAATGCATTAAGACTTGTTGGAGTCCTCCATTATCTCCCAAGTCCAACATGTCTCAAAAACCTATAATACGAGCACAAGATCATTGCCTAGTGCCTTTTTTCAGACATTTGGATGTAAATGCTCAGGCGAACTCCTTGAGCTCTTGTTTTTCTCTTATCTGTGAACTGTTGTCTTTGTACTTGTATCTCCTTTAGGAAACTTTCAATGAAAATTTTACCTTGTAAAAAAATCATGTTTCAATAGTTTTATGCACTAGCGACTATAAAAACACACTACCTTGATCATATATTTAAATTGCATGAGATACTGCAATATTTCAAAGTCCCGATCATTGCTAACCAATGTACGATAATACTTACCCCTTTTACAAGGAGGCACTTGTGGTGGTCCACAAAAGTAAATACTTTTTATGGCTAAAGTTTTCTATAATTTCATGAATCTCACAAAGCAACACTTTGCAATATGCAAAATTCCCATAATACCACCATGTTCCGAGATTAAAAGAAGGTCAAATAGCTCCTATCAAGATATAATTCTAACTTATAATGACCATTATAAATTAAGATACAACAACTACTCCTTTCTCAGAAATTATGCTCTTTGTGAGCTCAAAAGAATATACGGTAAGACAAAATTAAGAAAACTACAGTTAGTGTTCACATATATATCATCGCGATGGTTAGAGATTTAATAAGTTATATGGTTACTATTGATATATCAGAAGTCACAAAAAACCATAAAATATATCATCAATATACCAGGAGTAACGAAAAACCATAAAATATATCGTAATTACAATTACATTTCTTCAGAATGCAGATTTTATAATTTGGGAAAGATCAGGAGCCTCACGTGAATTTGGCATATAAGGCAAGAGTAAAAACAATAATGCATAATATGAAAAAAATTCCCTTAAGGTGGTTTTGGCATGTAAGGAAACCAATGGAAGGGACTGTAAAGAAAGTATAGTATATACTTCAGTGGTATTTCAGATGGCCTCCTTCAGTGACAGTGGTGGTGATGATGATGACAGACATGTCATCAACACCTTCCAACTAGGTTGCAATTGATCAGATGGGTTTTATCATCTACAGGTTGATTTCACAATGGAATAAATTGTCCAAATCCCGTAGAAGACAAAGTGGAAAATTTAATGCCAAATGCACTTCCTGACAGAACCCTTACGAGAGGAGGATAAAGAAAAAAATCTTAGTGTGTTCATATTCATTAAGGAAAACTTGAAGGACACAAGAGCACAGAAAAATGTAGCTAGACATGACCACCTTCAAGAAATTTCGTAATCAATTGAATCAGTTCATTCACAACCACCTACCTCATCCTTTCCATGTACATCAGCTTTAACAAGTTTCGAATAGAACTCCTTCTTGACCTTCCCATCTTCCTTAACACTCTCTTCTGTGTGTATAAAAGCAACTCGAAGTGCCTCATTCCTGAAAGCTTGTCATCAGTAAGTGAATGAAAGTTCTGAAACTTAAATGTTGATAATCAGGAAAAGAACGCCAATGTGCTCTACCAAATCACCTACATTAACAAACAGTAAAAAAATGCGAGGCAAGCTTGTGCTTCCCAAATTGCAATACTAGAACAAACAAATAAAAACATTTTTTTGGCAATTCTGAAAGGATCAGATAATTCATGATATGATGCACAAAATAAGAAAAACACTGTGAGTGTGGAAAGATTGGTCTTAGGAGAGTGGCAAAATCACCCAGAGATAAATTTCGCTAATTTAGGTGAGAATAGCTTGGGCCTTAAGAAATCTCAGAATTATCTGGATCGATTTCAAGAAATTAATGCAAAAACTAGTCTGTTGTGATACTAATGGTTGAAGTATCCCATATCTCCTTCTCATAATTTTTCATTTTTCATTCTACATCACTACCAGCAGCTGTAGTAGTGGCTGCATTGGAGGCATGTCCTAGAAGGTTCAGATGATTCAAGACCCCTTTGGCAAGTGCCACTCCCATGAAACATTGCACCCAGGCTTTTAAGTGTCGGCAAATCTCCAGCAGCCAGATCTAATCAGTTTAGGAATGCATTATATCACTTACAGGTTGGGAGTGACTGAAATGAGAATATTGAGGTGAACCTATGGGAAGTCTGGAAGATAATGTATTTCAAATCGCTGGTTGCAGTTATAACAATAAAAAATAGATATGAAAAACATTTTAATGGTATGGTTGAGGACAAAGAAGGCCCATGGTTGCAGAAGAAACATTTATTTCTCGCTATCGTAATTTGAGAACGAGAAAAGGAAAAGGGGAAAACGTTCTCAAGTAAGGCTACTAGAATTGAGTGGTGAGGATGATGATGGAAACGACGACTAGACATCAAAAGCACAAGTCCACCATGTTCAATGCCAAATGTGCATTTCTTCATAAAAGAATAAAACAAACCAAGAGATTTGACATACCCCTATGCACATGCTTTAACCGAATATGAGCTATTATGACAAGTAAACCATTCCTTTACTATATATAACCAATATGAATTTTCCAAACTGCCAATTCAGAAAACTACATAATTAACAAAATATTATTTTATTAAACCTAATCCAGTAATTTTATTTTCTCAACACTTAATAACCTCAATCAATGCAGCACAAACATAATTAAAGATATTTAAACAGAGATTTCCATAAAGAATCAACAGAAAGACATTAACCTAGTTTAACATAAAGTCAAACATTTTTCAGTTATGCTTAAAATTCAACTTTCTTATGTTTAGAAAGTTTACCATACAATTATTCAGTATCAGGGTAAATAATCACTAAAGAGATAGTATATAAGTCAACACACATCCTTAATAGGTTGTTGAATGCATGCTACACTGACTGCACAAACACACATCAGTTGTCATATTATTGCTTAGCTCATGACCACAAGGTTAAATTGGCCAACCCCATGGTACATCTAACAGACGCATCACAACCATCAAGTTGAGACCCAACACAGCCTACTTGTCATAGACCTCATGTATTCATACAGGTGAAGAAAAATAGTATACAGAACCTTTTTAGCAGAAGGGAGATGTCAGCAGCCTCTGGGGCCTTCTTTTGTTTCTGTTGGCCATATATTTGGCACGAAACAACATATGTAAATTTCAAGTCTGCTTGCGCCCTAGCTTCCCGAGACAGTTCAAATCCTTCTAAGTTGGTCCAATCAGCTCCTGTGTACCCACCTTCAATGTCTACAATGATATATTGACGTTTCAATATTTACTTACAAATAAAATCGAACACGAAATAAAAAAGTAAACATATAACTCGAATCCATACCTCTTGACTGCCTCCACTCTAAATAGCTTTGCAGTATTAGAGCCCTTCTGTAGTACATCATACCTCGCACTATATTGTCACAAGATTTTAAAAACTAAACAAGAGTTTCATGGTTATAAGAAAAGTTTGCATCAGGTAACTCCTCACAAAAGGAAAAACAAACTTTCAGGATAGGAATGGATTTACACCAACACTATAAAGGAACACTAGGCAGTGCAAGAGAGGACAAAACTCAATACAGGAATAACTCATAAACATAACTGATCACAGTATGTTTCCCAAACTCATTAGCAGTTGAACATACAGTGCAATTTACATACTAAGAACTAACATTAGCAGCATTTTACAATGGCATTCCACATAAATCAATAAGTCAACCAATACAAAGTCAAACTCCAGACCTGTTCTAGCCAACGTCTGGCCTCGGTACGATGCCCAAAAGCGCAGCTCCAAAGAGTCGCTAACATTACCTTCCAGATCAGCATCCCCAGTAGATTTACCACGACCAATTCGTTCCAAAAAATTTTCCCACTCATCTAGACAAGAAGAGAAAATCAAACAGAACAGAAATTCAGCTACTCATTCTACAAAGACAACTCCTTGAACAAGGAAAATATGCAACAGGAAAACAGTTAAAAAATAAACACACACACACACTCACACTCACACTCTTGTTAGGTTTCAACTCAATATTAAGAAATAAATTGAATTGAAACCAAACAAAATTGGGATTGATTGAGAGCACCGGTCTCAATCTTGGTTAATTTGGATGTTGAGATAACCGGTCTCAATCGCTCTCAAAAGGGCTACTTCTTTGTAAAAGAAACTAATTCTTTTCTTCATTCATTCCTCTTGAAGGAGGGAGTACAAACCCTCTTTATAGACTCACAAGTGGGCCTAGACCATACACCCAACTTCTAAGTTGAATTGACTAAGTAACCCACATTATTAATGAGTCATAAGCCCACTTTGGAGTTATATTGCTAGGCTCATTAAAGACCCGGCTAACACATTAGACCTTAATAGTCTTACATTATTATACTCAAAGTTCGCCCTCTTGTCTCTCGGTCTCGTCTTGGAGGGTCCATAAAGAGATCTCGGAGAGATCCCAAAGAAATCTTGGAAATGGATCTCGGAACTACTAATATAAATAATTATTCTATATAACGCCTATCCATTATCTAGGCATTTAATTTAAATTAAAAACCAAAATAATATTTTCATCCATAAAATCACAACTATATGATCTTTTAACCTGTATATACTTTTAAATTTCATTTGTTTTCCATAATAGTTGTATATATACCTTTATCTTCTGACTCTTTTTTATTATAATTTGTAAAACTCATAATATTAAGTTATACAAATACAAGTAAATCATAAAAGCATTAAAAGTGAACATAAATATAATAAACAATTTACATAACTTACACTGAAAATATTTATACTTAAAAGTTTACATTAATCTAAGAAAAAACTATTTGCAATAAATAATTGATATAAAAATATTTAAAACAAATATTTACAGCATTATATAACTTGCTTTAGGTAAGCAATTAAATAAAATATTTATATATGACGATAAAATGATAAAAAGAATTATTTTTCTAAAACATACAAAATAAAAATGAAAAATGAGGTTGCTATTACTGTGGGTATGTATCGAGCAGAAGCTCGACGGAATCATCCAAAGGCCAGCCTTTCTTCTCCTTCTCGACTTTCGGCCCTCCCTCTCCATCTCCGCCGCCACCGCCGCCTCCTCACCCCCTGCTGGCCAACGGTCGTCGGGGCTGTCGCCGGAGAAGAAGGGGCAGGCAGCAAGGCTGCCTCCGATGACAGTGAGGCCGCAGCCGAAGAAGGGGGATACGGCAGTGAGTGGGAGGAGGCTGTCGCCAAGGAGAGGAAGAGGTCATTGCCGCCTTCCCGCTCCCATTCATTCTCCCTCTCCCCTTCTTCCTCTCCCCTTCACGCTCTCCCTTTCTTTGGGAGGTGTTCCGTCTCGGACACCTCCCAAGAGGCAAGAACCCACGAGACGGCAAACCTTGATTATACTATCTAACACCCTTAACCCATGCCCTAACGGGCCTACCTATTTCACCTAAGACACACAGAGGATAAGAAATTTGTACCAGGATATATCTTCTGAAGATAAAAAGTATCGAAATACCATCTTCATTTTCAACCCTCAATTCTGAGGAACTATAGAGCACAGTCTCACTGTAATACGGTGTAAACACACTGCATTGAAGCAAAAATAGCCTTAAGGACCACAAACAGAAAAAATTAAGAGCAATCCAGCAAGAGGATAATTTTAATAAAACCTGAAAGGTGACATTTTTGAAACAGCCTTTGCAGAAGGCATGTTCATAAATAGAGAGTTTGTAAAGAATTCCAGTCTTCTCCTTGCTTCTAGGTTTTTCGGAATATTTTCTGCAGAGTCCTTCACAGTAAGAAGTAAATGCAACCGTTTCACCTGCTCTTTCTGTTAAATAAATTTTCATGCAAAAAAATGTCATTGATAATCAATAAAAGAGGCAGCATAAGGGAACACAACTCAAAGCAGAAACACACAATTTCGGAGTCTTTGGGCCATTCTATCCGAGTGAAAAGACGACCTTCATTTCTTGCTCTTGCTAAAATATGCCACGTATCAAACTGCTCCCTGCAAAAAGAATATTGTACCAACCAAAAGTAAGAGAAATAAGCAGAAATATCTATATACAAGGTATTCAATTTCAACATGACAACTACCTCAGGTTTGGCGATAAGAGTTCATGAGTCACAACATCGTAAAGGTCAAAAACAGCTTTTGCGACACCTCTTTTGAGCTCCGGTGTTTCATTCCTTATCTGGATAGGCAAATTTACAGAGCATATCATAACATGTCAATGTCACCAGTATGATCTAGGGCATCACCATAACTTACAAGTAATCCCGTCAATGCAGTGAGTCTTGACACAACCAGCGGCAGCTTTTTCAATGACAAGGCCACATGTAAAGAACTTTCCACCACACTGCTGTTGATCTCACGGAAAAGTCTTTCTACCCTGATAGATGAAGATAAAAAACATCCACTTATACATATAAACAATTTGTCATTTCAGCAGTAAAAGAATAAAGCTCATTTCTCAAGTTTTGCTAGGGATTAACAAATCTTGTTTGTTAGGTAGTGGCAATGGCAATTGAACAGTGGGTTTGCCTTCCAACAGTCTCAAGCAAACTCCAAAACTCCTGTCCTTACCCCATTCATAATACACATACAATTGTAATGAAAGTAACTCTTGCTTATAAACTGAAATTTGGGCAACATTAAAAAATAAAACTTAGTACCAAAGTCTTCCTTCCCCATCAACTAATGAGTGCAGAATTTTTTCAATGCTGTAGTAACTCTCTTGAACAGCATATGCCATGTACTCATCCCGTGAAATTCTGCTCCGCAGGTCAGCCTGATTATCTTTACAGTCCAGTGCCAAATCAATGGCCAACAAAATCTGAAAATTTCATTGGAAATGAAAAAAAGCTCAAAAACTAGTGCACAAAGATCATGCCAGCATAAGAATTTTCGCCGTTGATACATTACATATTTTGCTAACCTTACTGCTTAAAAGAAATAATGGCCATTGCACCAATCTCAAGCTTCCACAGTTGCTTGGGATAGAAAGCAAGTCCATTTCCCTACAGACAGAGACAACCTGTCACTTCTACAACTTAAAAATGGTCATATGTTATCATGCAATAGTCATGAACATTAAAACATTTCAAACTTATGTGGATCCACCTGTTACTAATATAATCCTCTTCACGTAGACTCTTAATAATTTCATTCCAAAATGGAGAAAATTTGGCTGCATAAACTTTACTTTGATCATCTGAACCCTGGAGAGCGTTTAAAGAAAAAACTTAAGGTCATTAGTTATGTACAGATAGCAAGCTACATACTAGCTGTAGAAAGTAAATCAATAGCTGTAGGGAGTAAAAACATGATTTACATTGCAAGCATACATTGACATATAAATTTATTGAAGAAATAATCATGGAAGCATAAAAGGAGCCCGCATTGCTCTTCTCCCACGTATATATATTGGACAACCCGACTAACCGACACATACATTTATAAGATTCCTAGCTGATGCAACTCCGTATATCAATAAGACTCATGACTCCCGAACACACAATATACGTCTAACAGTCTAAATACAAAATACTTGGACCCACAATTTCGCCAACAGATACCATGGAAAGTGTCTTTGAATCACAAGGCCATCTAGGAGTTATAATATTTCATTTTTAAACATGTTTCTTATTTTTGTATACCTAGGAGTCTTATAATTTGTAATGTTTTTATTGAAGTAAATATTTAGTGGTTCTTGTAGAAGAATATAAAAGATAGGAGCCACGATCAATCCATTGGTGGTGACCAACACCATATACATAGAAGATTACATAATATTCTGATAAGGATAACTAGAAACACAAAATTTCTTAAATTTCTAACAATCTCCTAACAGCTTGTAACAACCATAATAAACACAGCTAATCACACAACCAGCTGTATACAAAATCATGAAGGCTGTAAATAGATCACAATTAATCTCTACACTCCCCTCAAGTTGGAGATTGTAGATTCATACAATCTGCAACTTGATCATGAACATGATGAACATGATGAACATGAAGTAAGGTATTCCAGCATAAAAAACTTGAATCATAATGCAATATTTGGCACTACATAGCCTCTTAACAATGTCTTTTATCCATCTTCTCCTCAAGCCATCTTTTAACAATGTCTTTTAACATCTATTTACAATTTCCCTTTCTTAGAAGCTTGAACTTTTGGGACAAGTGGTCAGACCATTTAAAATTTATATGGTATTAGAGCCAAAGGGCATGGGTTCGAATCCCATTGGCGATAAATGCTAGAAGAAATATAATTTTTCCACGTATGCTGCTCAATGAATTATTTGCCACATATTTGTCCATGTGATAAGCTTTAAAAATTTGCTTGCATGTGGAGAGGAGTATTAACATAAATATTTACCGATTCCCTTTCCTTACAACTCGAGCTTTTGGGACAACTAGTTAGACCCTCTAAAATTTATAATTTCATTTGTGAAATCTTTTTGTCCAAGTCATTGCTTGTATTAGGATTTTACTTTTGGTATATGAATATGATTTCAAGCTTTCAATGTAGAAAAGGTCAATAATGGAAAATAAAATTCTTGCTCATCTTGTTCCTATTTCTACAAAATTTGTTTATAATCGTCTTCCCATTCATCCAATTCTTCTTCCTTGGATTGATTATCAATTTTTCCAGAGATCATCTCTCATGAGTGGCCCTAAGGCATGATCTTGCCTAGACCTCAGCAAGCCAAACAACTTTAAGGAGATTAAAAAAAGGACAAAACGATGTAATAAAATAAATTCAGGGATGTAACTTTTTGAATATTGTTGCAGCTTGAAGATTTTGGTGGTGATCATGAGGCCTTTAACAAAGCCTCGAACTACAAAATATAGTATGTGTACACACTACACAGTGAATGCTGCAAAATCAGATTTCAATGCAGCAATAAGACAGCAAAGCTACAATGCAGTCCATGTTTTAGAATAAAGCAACAAATAGTACTTGGAATTCATTAATTACCACAAAATATAAGAATAGAAATAACAGAATTCAACAGCTTCAAATTTCTAAAAGAAAAATTAGCTTCATAGCAAAATAAACACTTGCAAAGAAAAAAATGCAATAAGCTCACCTGGGAATATGATTGTCTCTCAAGAGGCAAGCTGTAGAAGTAAGAAATACAGAATATCAGCATCAACAAGAAAGATCTCACGGACAGAATGGAGAACCACAGGCTATGCAGATAATATGAAGTAAATCGTCGTAAGGAACAGCACCTTTTTGTCTGCAAGGACACAAGGTTTTTCACAAAAGCTTCAGGGAAATTCTCAAACCTCTTATGCAACATTTCAATGGAACGTATCTGTCATGAATCAAACACAAACGACAAACTCAGTAAATCATTAAAAAGAAAGTTGTGAAATCATAAGTACATTTGCATTGCTATAGTAGTGAAAGTTCACCTCCCCAAGACGAGCTCGAGCACCCATCAGACCACCAACAAGAGCAGACAAGACAGTGTACCATATGTGTATATCCATGATGTAAATCTAAAATATACAACTAAGTAAATCTAGAGAATTTCACAATATCTCTAACACTGGCAAATTAGTAGCCATGGTCATTAACTAACGCCACAACTTACCGCCACCACAGGTGCCCATAAGCTGACAATTGTCAGGAAATTGCTATTACCTGCCACAAGAGCCACAAAGCAATAAAACATGAATCGATGCAATTTTACTTATCTTTTCATTAGAACTAAAAAATGTTACTACTTCTATATAAACAGTGATTTCCACAGTCACACTGTGTTGTGCTAAAGTTCAAATATGTACTTCTGCCAAGGACCTCTACATCATTTATCTCATTGTCTGGTAACAAGTACAACCATGACTGGTTTCTTGATCCATATAACCAATAGACAATTTAGTACATAGAACCATCTAAGAACAACTCACATAAACTCTTTTTTCCCCACAAAAAATTATGTTGCGCACATTGGCCTTGCGTCACCTTGAAGCAGACACCAGAGTACTACACTGGCCAAAATCAATGCAAAATGAACCCTAACTTTCACTCCATTATTATTCTAATTCACCAAACCCATTTTCTGCATGCCACAACACAAGGAACCACAAATTTCTACCGGCATAACAACATAGCCAACACAAAATGCTATCCATGTAAAGAACATTGAAGATGAAGTTTAATGTTCCCAGAATAAATATTATCCTTCAACTTCCTTAAAGTTATCAATACCCAACAAATACTAAACATCAACAACCGTATAGCACATAAAATATCACTAAAGTGATTACATACTAAATCAGAATTACCCTTAGAAACAAGGTCACGCCACGAGTAAGGTAAATCTGGAAGATCTATAATTATCTTGGTCGGTGATACGAGAGGTCTAATCTGCATTAGTGATGTCACAAAAATCACAAACAAAGAAATGAAGGCTGAATGTTTTAAGTTATAACCAAATTAGTTGATTACCTGAAGAAAGTAAGCAAACGAGAATTTACAAGCAAAAATCACCAACCAGAAGAGAACATATCTGCAGTTTAATGCAATAGGTATCACTAACTTCCAAGAACTCAAATAGTTCCTTCAATATGTCGAACAAATTCAAACCAAACAACTGCTAAGAAACTAACATTTTTGAGAATATATTAAGCAATTTCTTTGATTTAAAACTGAGAAGAAGAAAAAGAAACAAAACAAACTCAGAACTATAAACACTTAATAAAATCATCATTCACATACTCCAATCAAAAGTTTATGAAAAACCTTATGTAGTCGGTCGTTTTCTCATATAAACCTCTGCCAACATAGTATCTCTCCTGGATTCGATTTACATGGGTCAAAATCAGTCTTAATCTGATTCATGGAACAATTTAAAAAATCATCAAAACGTACCTGATAAATCCACTTAAAACACTGAAAAAAGGGCCACCGATCAGACAGTTCTGATAGGGTGTGGCAGGCAGGAAACTTGACCAATAATGCAAAAACAATGCGTATCCCAGCATAAACTCCTAAAACAAGAATATAAATCCGGAAATAAAAAGAATCTGAACTTGGCTCATTTCTTTCTTGCAACACCCTCCTGAAATGCCACCAAAGACACAACATGCAGATCAGACAACAAAACAATAGGATCCACTATAAGTTCAACACTAATGTCAAGCTTAGAACTCACAAGTAAACATAAGACACAAACACTGAAGCGAGGCCAAGCCAGAAAAACCTAATAACCACCCTTGATATTGCCAAAATTCTTGATGTTTGGAATGCACCAAACAAGAGTACGACGTCGAGAAAGCCTATAATGTATACAAAAAACTTCCACATGAGATGCCCAAAAAATTTTGCAGAAAGAAAGATAAGAACGAAGAAACATACTCTCCAAAAAGTTCATAATCGCAAACGTGGGACCAACACTGAGTGCTTCTTTAAAGGTATCCAAGTTTATATTCCCATCATTAAAAGCTATAATTGCCAAAATCTGGACAACAATTATTGCACAGGTAATTCCAAAAAAGTAAAAACCTTCTTGTATTAGCACAGAAATAAATTATATAAAGGGATAAATAAAGTACCAAACCTGGAACATTATGACCAAAAATATCCACAGGCGATGAAAACTTCGATACAGATGAAGAAATGTCCGGTGCTCAACAAAACTAGTTTTCCCGGTCTGTTATATAAAGCATTAGGATGTTATGGAATTGAAGTAGCGAAAGATGGTAATGAGTATACTATTCTTGGCTATCAACGAGAGAAGTGAAATAAAACCAAAAAAAGTAACTTATTACTTCATTTGTCAAATAGCAGAAAAGCAATGTAATCAATGACCGAAGAAACGGAACGACCACAAGTGACAAATATTTGGTATAACATAAAAGAGAAAGATGGATGGTTATTTGAAGATACAAGGTCAACTTTACATACAAACATACCCTCTTCCGCTTTTTAGGTTTAAAAAGAATGAAGAACCCTTCTCCATAGGCCATCGTAGCTCAAAACAAGACCGTGACCTGAAAACTTGTGATATATAAGTCAAGCACATCAATCAAGCACTATTAAAGAAAGATAAAAATATAGCCAACCAGAAATATTCATTGAAATCATCATAATTCCTCCATGATGAATGAGCAGCTTTTCCATTGTTGTTTCTAGCAGCTTCCTAAAAATTTACCAGAAAGTTTCACTTCATAAACTTAGCACAAATCCTAAATAAGCAAGAGATTAAAAAATAAAAAGAACTGTTCACACCGCTGCCATAGTGTCATAGATTGGTGTTATTATCTCCTGAAGAAAAGAGACAGAACCATTTTCTCCAGTACAGCTCTTTGCTAATTCTGCTTCTGATTTGTTCAATTTAGCATCCAGTTCTTCCGCCATCTATAGATCATGTAGTAAATTCAATCAAGATGACATGTCACAACAAGAGCTGTAGGAGGCTACTGAATGTACATGCTAATGACAAAAACATTCACTCAATGAGCAAAATGACATATGGCCAAGTGAAAATCAACATTAATAACCAGTTCCATAGGAGAAAAAAATTACAATGACACACGTACAAGGACGTCCATGTGTGTTATTCTAAAGTTATTGTGTTAAACCTTGTTTAAGAGAATCAACAAGGATCATGTGCGTCAGCTGAAGAGCATGAGGAGAGTCAATATAGATGTTGGAGCATAAAGAGCTCCTGACACATAACAACTCAACGCCTAGGCTCCTGATATATAAGCTACAAACAGGCCAAAGCCAGACCAAAAAATTAATGGCCCTCATATACCAAACTGCTAACACTCAAGACATTCATCATTGTGATTTGCCAACAACTGTCCTTAGTTATGCACCCACTTAAAATAATGAGACTCATATTCAAAAATTTGTAACAGAGGGCTCATATGACAACAGGAAATCACCCTCCAGGCAAAAGATTCTTACTTTGTGGAAAATATAGCAAAGGCACTCTGGAGCAAAACGAACATTTGCAGCTTCACCCCAAATAAGAAAGTATAGAGCAACCAAAATGACTTTTCTATCTTTGTTGAGAGCTTCAACACTGCAAAAAGCAATCCCTTGTCAATTTTGACTAAGATAAAGTAAGAAATATGCAAAGAGATGTACATGTTAAGCAACAAAATCACCTATTCCAAGCAAGGCGAACTTGCAAATATCTGCACCATTTGATGTAGTTATCTAAGACCTTCAAAAATACTTCAGAGACTGCTCTCTCATCAATTTTCTGAAGAACACACATAATCACTAGAAATACCAATTGGATTAAAAAAATTACACATTTCTAGTCACATTCACATTAACAAATTTGAAAATTAGCTGGAAAAAACAATTACTCTAAAGACACCAAAACATAAGTTTTAAAAATTATCATTTTCAGTTTTTGGTATCTCAGACATGATACAACGGCAAGCAGAAGTTAAGTGTCTACCATGAAGAATAACTAATTTTTACACATGTATAGAACAATATATAAAAATACACAAACAGTAGGCAGTTGACATAGAAACTTTTAATGCATCACATTTTTTTTCTGAGCTTCAGTAGTATTGTTAGTCTATATATTTAGTCCTTCGAATGAGCTTTGACTAATGAAATATCACGATAGGTGGATCAAGAATTTCCTGGTAAACTGCAGATTCCAGCTGGTTGTCCTCTTTTTCACCTCTTTCCCTTTATTCTCCTTTTCTTCCAACTCTATTCCCAAATAATTTTCTCCAACAAAATATGCAAAGGTAAGTGATTCATGAACTCGACACATGTTGTACGGACTTGTGATATATGTAACTAACTTGATCAAAAAATCTTCCAAACTAAATCATTCCAAACTTCCGCTACACTCATTTTACAAAGTGAAAAGTCAAAAGCTAATGGAATAGGTATAACAATAAGAATACTACAAAAATGGCAATTCCGGCTATGGATCTGACAAAAAAAGCCTTATCTTTTTCCATGCCAAGAAAAGCCCTTAGAATGACAACCATTTTGTCATTGAAAGAGGGGATAATGAGATAAAACCTGAAGCTTTAACATTAATTTCCATATTATCCTAAATACATTGGGGTCAATGGCAGAATAGGATCCTGATCCCTGACCCTAATCCAAGATAAAGTGGAAGAAGAGAAAGAAATTTTGAGTCAATGATACGGATTATGTGTTACCGACTGACTACACATTTTAAATCAATAATGCACCATGGAGAAACAAAGTGGTAAAATTTGATGCCATCTCATAATTCTCTTCCAATTTAAAAGAAGATAAGGAGATGAATGTTGAAGTGTTAACATCATTTAAATTGTATACCTTATTAAATTGCCAAATATGCATCATGAAGTTATCCCTGATTGACAAATATTAATACAGTCATCTACCATCACAACACTGGTAACAAAAAAATTCATTTTGATTCTAAATGGAAAAGTTGACAATAGCATTTGTGATGTATTTTCAACAACCACTAATGTTAAGGAAACAGCATTCAAAGTTAAAAGCAAGCAAATGAGAGTGTTACTTTCTCATTAGAGCATTTAAAGCAATGTCCACTGATATGAAAGTAAATTCTCATGCTAGGAACACCTACAAGAAGGCCAAAGAATTAAAGCATGATTTTTCACAAATCAATGCCAAAACAGAGATTCACCAAGTGGAAATTTCTCCATTATAACTCAATCTTCAAAATTCAAATTAGTTGGCCTAGAGAGCTAGGTATTGAAGTATATAGAGAAGATATTTAGAAATCAACAACAAAGTAAACAAAGCGACCAAAATAATCCAAACAAATATTACACTAATTCATTGACGAAAAACTGAACAGAGAAATGAATTAAATCACACACTTATGGGATTCAAGGTCAAGGCTACAGGAAGCAGACTGGCAGAGATCTTTAAAAATGGGAACTCCAAATAAAAAAGGTCAAATCGAAAAAACTATTAACAGTCAAATTCTCCCAGAACTATGATTACCTAATAATAACTTACAGAACCTAAGTCTTCTCTTAATGCTTGAAATTATCAAAATGGTCCATTCATGTATCTCTCACATCATCAACATCGTCAGTTAAATATTCCTCACCTAAGTTTATTAAATATTCTGAACCAGCATTCCAGCCAAAAAAAAAAAGATTAATACTTCTAAAGCACTATTGCTCATCAATGTTTCCTCACCTAAGTTTCTTACATGAGATGTTAAGTGCAAATACTAAATTGTCAATCTCAATCAAGTTGTTGAATAAGAATTATGGATTGATCTTTAAAGGTAATTAAACCATTTAGACTTTTTCTTTCTTACAATATAGTCAAAACTAAATTCAAAGCGTTAGCTGCTGGCAGTATGAGAGGTAATTCACTTTTTTGTGAAATTTCTTCTACTTTGTAAATGAAGCCCTAATTTTACCAATGATCACCAGGAACATCTTCTCCATGTTATGTTTTCAATTTTGCAGCATAGAAAATATTTGTGATGATGGTACAACATAGTAGAGATAAGGTATATAAACTCACTGGCTCCACTCCATCAGGTATCCCTAACCGTGACTGGGCATTTGCAATTGAAAGCACAAGATTTTCACGCTGGTTCTTGATGTTATCTTGCTGCAAACAAATAAAAAAAATCCTCCATTTTAACACTGAAAAGTTGAATGCGCAAGCATGTAAATAACACATATTATACTCCTTATAACATAAAAAAATCTACAAGAAAATACTCTAATTATAAGCCTTCCAATGACAGAAAAAATAAGTTTGAAAAAGAATTTGTCAGTCTTCAATAGCATTGCATGCCCTGCTCAGTATTAGATGATAATGATCTTCACATATTTTTGTTTTAGAAGAGTTATTATGGTATTTGAATATTCGTATAGCATTATGTATTCATGTTTTGCCTTTGTGAGTTTTAAGTTGATAAATAAATATTTGCAACGGTGATTCATCATTGGAATGTCACAATAAGCTTAAGTAATAAACGAAATTCACAAACACGTACAAACAAAAAATCAACAACTATTTATTACCTATCAACTTACACTAAATCTAGGGGTAAGGGGGCTGTGGTTAATTCTGGGCCCAGATAAACATCAAATTTATGTAGAACCCATATTTTCCTAATAATATTAGCTGGAAAACACATATTAATCCTCAATATTTCTATTCCTAATAAAAATTGTTCCTCATTATTCCTAATCAAAAAATCTTTTTCTAATATGAACCATTTCTCATTATTCACGTAAACTCAAGATTACATTGATCTCTACTATATTAATAATTTTTAATTCGCTTAAATACATATATCTGTTCGGTGCTTAATTCTGGGCCCAGATAAACATCAAATTTATGTAGGACCCATATTTTCCTAATAAATATTAGCTGGAAAACACATATTAATCCTCATTATTTCTATTCCTAATAAAAAATGTTCCTCATTATTCCTAATAAAAAAATCTTTTTCTATTATTAACTATTTTTCATTATTCACGTAAACTCAAGATTACATTGATCTCTACTATATTAATAATTTTTAATTCGTTTTAATACGTATACATGTTTGGTGCTTAATTAAGATTATCATTTTTAACAATTATAACAAAATTTTTTAAGTATAATTCTACCCCTATTAGAAATCTCTATTATATTAACAATCTTAATTAATTTTTTTAAAAAAATTATTTTAAATATAAAAAATAGTAAATATTTTAAATCTTTTATATTTAAGCTTTGTAATATTTAATTGAAAATTAAATAAAATATTTCAAAATATAATTCAATTCAATTAATAATTTTTTAAGTGCGTACAGTAACCCAAAAATTATTATTTTTTATTTCTTAATAACTACTTAATTTAGAACTTGTACTTATGTATGCCCTTACTTGAACCAAATCTTCTATATATAAATAAATACTTGATTTAAATTTTTTTATCATTTTTAGTCATTGCTCAATTAAGAGCCTTGGAATAAAATAATTCTATTCGAATTAGAAATCTTTAATATGTTTAGGATATTTATTTATTTTTAATAACAACTGACATAAAAGTAGTATATATTACTTATTCCAATAACTTTTATTAAAGATTTTAAACATATTTAATTAATATTTATTAATACATATTTTTAACAAATTTAAATATACCTTGTGTATGGAGCACATCTTAGGCTAGTTTTTAACAAAGCTATACACGGCGATATTCAGTTTAAATATCACAACTACAATATTTTACCCCACTCAAAAAAGTTACCAGTCAATGAACAAATACTCCCCCATGATTCGTCATTGTGAGGTCACAATTAATTTAATTGTCAAACAAAAAGCACAAGCACATTCAAATTGAATATCACAACTATATATGATCCAAACCGAAAGGTTTACACGTAAAATTTAAACCCTTTGACAATAGAGAAACAGTCTACAATCATCAGAACAACTTAACTATTCCAGGAATAAGCACAAAATCTAAGCTTTTTAATATAAAAAGTAGTTTAAAGTTTAAACAACAAAACTATATTTAACCACGAGATAAATAAACAACCAAGCCTAAATATGACTTACCTGGAAACCAAACACAAACTGAAGGAGGTCAAACATATCAAGACTTCGTAGATGAGGAACATTAAAATCAGAAGGGAGACGTGGGAAATCACTGGTGTAGTGAATGGCAGAAACTGCTGCTTTCACCTGCCATATTTCACAACACACACACGCAAATCAATCTATGTTTAAACTTCAAAGTTAAACCATCACAACACATTGAAAAGTAATATTTGTTGTAAGAATATGATTCAAGATCCGGTAAATGTAAAATGATAAAGCCTCTTCCCACAGCAGTCAACCATTTGAAAGAATAAGGCAGCTAAAGTGACAATGCACTTAAACTCGCAAACAAAGACCTGAGAGTAAGAAAAGTAACCTTCTCCTAGTAACTACCTTAACCTATATTGGAAATAAAGAAAATCAACTCACACTAGAAGAATGTGCAAAGTGCAAACAAATATTAAAATGCCAAATTCTGTTCTTACTTCTGGGAATTGTCCAATAAGATTGGTCATAGATGGAGCATCCAAGGGAACAATGTTATAAGGAGTAAGTTCACCAGCTAATGTTGCCTCAGACTTCTTAACCTTTCGCAACTGCAGTAACAATATAAAATGTGAAATAAAAAATGTGAAGGCACCCTGATGCATTCAGCAATAAAAAAACGAAACTACATCTAACAAATTTTCTTGATCATAAATCAAAAAGGGAAAATTGAAATCTCTAAATGCTAAAAGAAGTAAGATTTTTAAAATTCCTGCACATATGTCAAGCATTATCTTCAAAGCACTATAGTCAATATATATGCATTTTCACACTATTTTTTTCCTGGAACCACTGTATTTACCTCCTCAATAATAAGTCGGCCAACACGATCCTCAATAGATGCACCCTCGGAAAGAGCTTCCATAACATCTATTAATGCTCTCAAGGTGGCATACACCTTTTTCATCTCTTGAGACCTCAGCCCCATCCTTTAGCAAAATGCAAAATAAATAAGCTAACTTCCATGTGTTTCATCCAGACCACGCATGTATTAGTAAACACACTGACATAATAGTACCACCGGAAAACAATAGTTTGACCAAGAAATTTAGGCAAAAAATACCGTTCACACGTTCCCATAATATTTTTGTTCTTCAAATAACTATCTTTTTGTACTCAAGGTGTATTATTATCCTCACACTGTAACCAGCTCACGAGGAAATGGAAAATGTTAACAAAAAGATGAGAATTTTGTTATACCATATATTTCACACAAATAAGGCCAAAATCATAGTAAAAAAATTGATAGAAACGGAAGAACGATTCCATACTCTCCCAGCTTTGTGGTAAAAGTTCCAGATTCCCTCCACTTCTCCTCTTCTTTCTGTATATCCTCAACTTTATACCGCTGCTTGTAAGCTTGATAAAACTCCCATAAGTTCTCAATGTCGCGTTTACGATCAATTCTACTCCCATCCTTCTTGGCCAGCTTTTGCTGCAAAACATCATACAATACCACGCCCCAAACAAACACAATCATGAATTAGCAACCAAAGCCTAACAACAACAAAACCATCATGGAGCACATTTACTCCAAGTGTGTACCTTAATCACAGACATCAAACCAGTCTTGAATTGAAGCACGCCTCTACCTTCACTATTGGGATCAAGATTTTGTGCCATTGTATAAGCTTGCTCGCACACTTATACAAGAAAGAGATCGGCATAAACCAACACAATCAACACAAAACACCTATCAAAATGCGCTGGGAGAGAAATCGAAGGAACTCACGAATGCGGGCGACGTTGGGATCGTCCTCCTGGATCTCGTCGGCGGCCTGGAGGATGGCGTCGATGTTGGTGCTCTTGCCGAGAGAGGGAGGGACGGCGCCGGCGAGGCCGCTGGAGGTGCGGCCTTGGCGGCCCTTGCCGGCGAGGCGGAGCTGCTCGCGCTCCAAGGTGCGGCGCACCAGGCGCTCCCAGTTGTAGGAGGCGGCGGCCATCGCCGCGCTGCCGCCGGCGACGTCGACGGCGAGGGTTTCGGAGGCGGTGGAGATCGGTGTTTGAAGGAGACGGTGAAGGAAAATGGAACGCGCTTTTTGGGAATTGGGGGAAAGATTGAATCAGGTGGATTATTTTATTTTATGGGGCAACGGGTTTGGACCAAATACCCGGTCGTACTGCTTCAATTCGTTCGATGCTCGGTTGGTACGTTGGTGTCAACAAATCGGTTCTGAATTTCATTCGATTTATAGAGGACAATTTTAATCGATTCAAAGTTCAATTACGATTCAAAGAATGATAATTTATATTAAATATAATAGTTTATATATTTTTAGATAGATATTTACATAAATATAAAACATTAGTAAGCATAATTTTAAAATTATAATGATGATTTTACTTGTCAATCTAATGATTTTGTCCGCGAAAAAACTATTTGGCATATTATTGAATCAAAATTGAATGATTTAAACTTTTATAATTAATTTTAACTTAAATTTTACGGGAGCAAAACATATATAAATAATATTTAAGTTTTTCGACATTCGATTCAAATTCGATTTGACTTGAACTCTTTTAAACTCAACTCAAACTCGAAATAGACAAATTTCTTTTTAAGTATAGTTGAACTCAAGATTAAATGCAGGTATGCTAGCTGTCGGTAGCATGAGAGGTAAAGCACTTTTTTATGAAAGTTCTTTGTATATGAAGCCATAATTTTACCAATGATCTCCAAGAAAATCTTTTTCCGGTGACAACAAGGCTCCTTGGCGGCAGATCTCAATTGGGACTTGTCCCTTGCATTGAGGTGAACCTCGTGGGGGTAGTGACAAGGCCGACAGTGGCCTATACTGGACAGATTGAGGCCGGAAAGTTCAATGCTTTCAGCTCCTGCACTTCTCCACCAGGTCCTTTCTGAGAAGTTTTCCAACGGTTATTAGGGATTGTCGAGAGCTATAAGAGGAGTACAATGGTGATGATAGCGTAACCATGGACAACTGGGGTTGGTCAAATAAAGGTATGCAAATCTGCTGCTTGACGAACATCACAACTAGGGGCAGGGATTTCTCTTGCCTTTTTCGACGATTGTGGCTCGTGATGGCCTTAGTCAGATGATATTTGGGCACTCCAATCTTCACGCTTACAATCTTCACAGGTGATGGTGCTTAGTTTGATGGAAGATCTTTTGACTACACCTACAATGACTTATGCCCCACTTATGCCAGCATGTTTAGAGATGAACATTTAATCATACTATAATAAAAATACCCACTTGTAAAAGTTCATCTACTTATTGTAACTAAAATAATTCGTTTCAATGAGTTACCATTTATTAGAGTTACCTGCTAATAAAAGTGAGATTTTTTAGTGTAAGTTAGTAGTTTTAATTTAAAATGAGTCATTTTCATAATGAATTTAGTTACAATAAAAATATAATTCCTCACATTGTGTTGAGTATCTACTCTTACTAATAAAAGAGGAACTCATCCAGAGATTTCGCCTTCTGACGGAGAGATGTTCGCCTTTCGCTATTAGTAAGCACTCACCGACTTTCTTTATATTGAGTTAACCCAACGGGTTCGTGTAGATGCCTAGTGGAGAACGAGCTGGTGGGAAAGTATAAAACCCGTGACTCGAGTCAGGGTTTTACGTTACCAAACTAGTCGGTTCGACCGTTGGTTCGAGTGGAGTCAGTTTCATGTACTGTGTACTGAGTCGAGGCCAGCCGTGAGTTATGAGCGATGAGAGTAAGGTGTACCTGAATATATAATGATAATGTCGAGAAGATGGTGAGAAATGAGTTATCAGAATATATGAAAAGTATATTGTATTTTTCCTTTTTATATGTTTGATCATAGAAATAGTTTTAGGCCGAATAACGCATTAGGACGCATTAGATTATATTCGAAAGGTTATTAGTTATAAAGCATGTCATTTAGATGTTGTTGTGTTTGTTTTATTTTATAGGATTTTCCCATATTTTTCTAGATTTTTTAGAATTTATTATTAACTAGTTATTATTTTGACTCGAGTAGCAAATCGAGTCAATACTTATTTATGAAATTGCCATTGGGGGTGTTTTCTATTTTCCCCTACACTTTCCCTCCCAAAACCCTCGACGCCCACTTTGTTCATCGCCGCCACCGCCGTCGACTGCCGCCCCACCTCCGAACCAACCGCCCTTCGTCCCCTCGCCGTCGTCGTGCTGTCCTGATAGACCTCGGCCACCGATCACCTGCCGGGGCGCCGCCGTGATGCCACGAAGCCGCCTTGGCCATCACCACTCCGAGCCGGATTCCGCTACCGTTTGGTTGCTGTCACCACCGCCATGACCACCAGTCTCACCTCTCACCGTCGCCGACGTTTCCCCCATCATCCAGACCGCCGTCGAGGCCGACCACAGCCCCGATCGGAGCACGCCGCCGCCACCACCCACTTTCGACGCCGCCGCCGACAGCCATCGCTGCCTCGGCTGCTTTGTTTGACACCACCATCGGACCAAGCTCGTCGAGCTGGTGCCGATAGACCCCCTGATTGCCCCGTCCCGAATCATCGCTAGAAAACCGCCGAAATCCGCCGGAAAACTACCGACACTTGCCGGAAAACCACCGGAAAATTGGATTCGTGGGAAATTCGCTGGATCATCCGCCGAACGCACCCGGTCCAATCTGATCGGACTTCAAACGCCGCTAGGTGTCGAATTCGAGTTTCGAGCCACGAAACGGAAACTCTAGCCGTCGCCGATTTTCGACGACGTGAGGTATAATTTATTTTTAACTTAATTATTTGAAAGTATTGATTATTAGAATTGCATGCTAGGATTGGTGAATTGTGTGTTATAATAATATATATAAATGTAGATTTGATTAAGGATAAAATATGAAATTTGTTTGATTGAGTGGTGTTAAAAATGGAGGCTAAGAAACTAATTAGGGTAACTAGGTAATGATCATGATCTAATGCAAACTAGCCTAAGTAGACTTGCTAGAATTGATGTAGGTTGATGTGTGTTGATTGATGCATGATTGTGATTGATTGTGTGTGCATGCTATAGGATGTGTGATTCATCATGCGGGCGTTAGTTTTTAGCTTGATTGTGTAGGTACGGTGTAGGAGCTCGCCGCCTAGATGCATGGACCCATTTAGAGCTTCTACCAGGTCCGTTTAGGACTCGTTCTCTGTTTTTACACTACTCTATTGTGTATTTGATTTATCATGTGCAGGACGAGTTAAGTGGCGTTTTATCGGATCCCACTTAACTCGGGCCATTTAGCCAACGATTTTTCGGATTAATAACCCTCGAGTTTATTTTCGAACTTCAGATCCAGCTCACAATGCCTTCGGGCCTATTGTATAAATCCCAACCTAGACCTATATATATGTATAGTTTTCGCGTTTTCAGTGAGAGATTGAATGAGGGAAATTCGACTACCGTGCTACGCGAGCGGGCACGTGTGAGTCAATAGTGGGCTCTGGAATGGTGTGCGAGCCGTTTCATTCCCGAGGGATCCTGACAACTCCACCTTTGAGTTCCTCAAACCCGGAGAAGTGTGGAGGTTCACGGGTACTGCAATATAGCGCATGTCTAGACTTGTGGTTTCAAAGGGTACTAAAGGCGACTGCCTGAGAGTGCTCGGCCTTCGTGCTCAAGGCCAGGAGTAATATGGAAGGTGTAGAGGGCGAAAAGGAATGAGATTTGATGCGAGAAGCGATAGAGAAATGGCCAAGGTATGAGAATGAGAAAGAAAGGGGACGCTAGTCGACCCGAGGGTGACGGCTCCCATATGTGCCCTGATGAGAGTTCTTGAGGAAGTATATGGTTTTCATTCAACAGGAAAGTTTGCTCTCCTATGCCAGATTGATATTAGTTATTTTCCGGGCCGGTAACACTCATTACTGACGGTTTTTCTATATATATGTAGGTGAGGAATGCAAGTGATGAAAGCTGTCGGGACTGCGGAGGAGCAGCACGGAACCGCGCACACATATACCTGCCGCGTGTAACGTATAATGATGATGTGTTAATGCTATGTGAATGATAATTTAGATGTGTTTGTTTGGATGAATTGCCTGTTATGAAATGAACGGATAGATGTGAATGAGCAGGGAGCCTTGAGTTCAGCCTCGGCTTAGATGAAAACAAATGAGATAATAATGGAATGTCGCGGTAGATTGTTATGTTTTGTCGTATTTTGATAAAATATTTATATACCTTTGTTGTGGACAGGTTGGCCCTTATTGCACTTTTAGGGGAAACTCTGTCTGTTTTTACGCAGTAGTATATATTTTCTTTTGGTTTCTCATTTATTGTTTTGTCTTGTTTTTGCTTGTACATCATAGCATGCATGTTGGACGGTGTTAGAACCCAATTGTTCTCATTCATGCATTTCATGTTTACATTTCCATCTTGAGACGCCGAGGGCAGATCCAGGTTGGCTTAACCGAACCCAGTAGATTAGCGAATGGTTCGGTCGCCAGTGACATTTCCAGGTCGGTTCACGGGTGAGCCGAAACAGGGTGTTACAGAAAGAGCCGAAGATCATGAAAAACATTTCCATACAAGGAGGCAGGTGGCTGGGAAGCGAAGCTTATTGAGCCAATCAAAAGACGATAAAAATCAAATAAAAATAAATAAATTATAATTAATGTATATCTTTAAAATTAGAATCTATCTCTAAGTTATTATCTGATTGTCATTTAAGATGAGATAAAAATGAGAATTTCCTCCAAAATTAGATTTTATCTCTAATATACCATGTGTATTACGCAACGTCATGCCTAATTTTTTTAATAATCCATATGTTCTTATGCTCGCCACACACCCGTGTTCACCACATGGTAGCGTCCTTTCTTAATTATGCTTGCCATAGTAATAATAATTCTTTTTTATTTTTTAAGGTAATTTCTAATCTAACGCATTCATACCCACCAATACTTTAGTGCTCACCATGACAGTTTTTGCCAGAAAGAAGTTTCATTATATATGGTTTTAGGTATGTTTGATTGTTTGCATACAATGGTATTATGTGTTGTCGAATTTCTGTCCTTCATGTTTTCTATTCTCTCTTGATTTAGCTTCTGCGTCATGATTTAAAGGAGGATTGAAACGATGTAAAAATTGATGTTTCTGTAGTTTATTTGAAATCATGTATAGCTGCTTGTGGATGCTTTGACGGCTGTGACTATTTTTAGACGAGGATGATGATTTATCTTTGTCCAAGATGCTATTGGAGCATAAATAGAAAAAGTTGGTTATTGAAAGAAAGAAAAAATCGGCGATTGAATTGTTTTCTTTGACAACTTTGATATGAATAAATGATTTTTAAATATTGATAGGATTGCAATATAAGGGTTGTGGTTTTTCATGCTATTCACACTAAATTATATCCGATGGAATTATTTGAACACCTACTTAATGTGGGTTAAAAGTCAATTATATAGGTTTGATTGTGGTCCAAATGTTACTTAATTATTTGTAAATGCAAGTAACCACCCAGGCGGGGCGTTGTCTGTAAGAGAAATATGGATCTTATATAATTGACTTGTCCTGCATACTTTGCTCGGAGTATATATTTATCCCATGGATAAAAAAATGTTCTCTGGACTATAATTGCATTCGAGATTATGTTATTATCCTAATAATTCCGTTGTTATTTACTTTATTACTCTGCGTTGGTATTTAAGCCTTCATGATTTCTTCATTGATATATATTTTTATTGAATTTAATGTGAAAGATCAAATTTTAATTTTTGTAATTAAGTGTTTATTATGAGTCCAATGCTTCTACGACGATATTCGCCAGAGAGATAGGAGTTGGACAGCGAACTGTCGTCGACAAAGGCTAACATTTTTTGCTGGCGACCTAAATCTCATCGGCAATGGTGAAAAGGCACAAAAAATAAATGCTATCTTGTAGATTGAACGGCAAGAAAACGTGTCCAAATCAAACAAAAAAAAAACAAATATGGCCGAATATTTTTCTTGCTGGTCACAAATGTCTTGGCATCTCTCTAAAAAGTGTTAAACACATGAAAATAGAAACACAACAATTTTTTATATCGTCATAAAATTCATAAAATCCAAGCTATTTTGCCGGCAATATACTTTGGGGCACACAGGTTTAAGTGTTTTGTGCAGGAATTCTCCAAGTTTCGGAGTCCCAAAACTTAAAGATAAATAAATCTTAGGTACGCTAAATTATGTTATTTGTGTAGGTATTTGAAGCAAAGAAGAAACACGGTTGGAAAAGCTTTTGGGTTTTATTTTACAAGAGAAGGGCTCATGTGAAGACCAAACAAACTAACAGTTTGAAGAATGCAAAAATGTTGTTATAAATGATCTATATTGTAATGTGAAAGAGGTGGAACACCTCTTATATATTTCTATACGTGGAATGTGAAATTTTGGAATGTTCTACGTGTTGTATTATAAATTGTGAATTTATACAAGTTGTGAAAATTTTTTCACGTCCAAGGTACATAGGAGACTTTGTCAGGATTTTTCTCGTGATTTGAAGTCTCCTTTTTTATTTGAACTCATTTAGGATGTCCTATTTGTATGAGTCCAGCTCAAAGGGTTTGTGTATATTTTTGGCATAATCATGTGTGTTTTAGTTGCACATTATTCTCTCAAGTCTTTCATCTTTTGACACCTCGAGTGATTTGTTTTATGGGCCAGCTTTACATTTTTAATAAACAAGAGTAGTGGTCTAAGATTTAATACTTTGATTCGGTTTACACTATGAAAAAATTGACATGTTACACTACATCTCCTTCAAATATGGGATGCCTTCATCAGAGGTTTTTGTTGTAGCCGTGGCCTCATGTGGCAATTGCCACATCATTGGTGGGGCTAGCACCAAGGGGAGGTCATCGTCAGATTAGGTCAACAACACTGACATTGTCCTAATAAAGTTCATCTTTTGTTGATGCTAGATCTAGTACGATAATGGCAAAATCTGAGAAAGTGGACACTGGCAGAGACTTCCAAGATGTATCAATAACATAATTTGTGCATATCAAATTATGTTTGTGGTATCCTCAATGTCTCCTTTGGCTAGTCGATTCATCATGTCTTGCCCTATGTGTCTCAGACATGCATGCCAAACATGATCATCAATATTCACATGATCACTAGATGATGCAATATAGGAAAAACAACTACTTGCAATAACATTGTTGCATACAACATCTAGTACAATAAAACCATATGAAATAAAACCATGTCCCACACATAAAATACCTAAATAGAGTCTGAAGCCAGTGTCTTAGAAATGCAAATCTCAAAAGAACAAAAATAGAAACTAAATTTCGTGTGTCTCTGATTCAAAAAGAACATCATGCAGTAGTAAGGTGTGTCCTTCTCGCAATCGCAGTTTGCAAGTATCAACTCCTTTTACCTCAATTTTTGAATTGTTGCCTGCATAAATCTATTTCATCCTGTATACTCAATAAGAAGGTACTGATTACAAAGAAACTTTCACCCCAATGGTGAGATTTACTTCAATACACCTGATTCTAACAATCATTGCACATATGGATTTAGAATTACATCAAATGGATGCCAAGATAACATTTTTCACCAGAGAACTAGATGAGGAAATATACATGCTTTAACCACGACTCTCATAGTTGAAATTTGTTTTTGAGTCGTCTTGATATTGTTCAAGATATAAATCTCCATCACATAAATTCTTATTAGAAAGCAAGATATGAGATCTCACTATGTACTTAAAGAGGAGGATTAGTTTAAGAGCTCAAGTTAATCCTTATTTGAGGTGATTGAACTAGATATGTATGGTGTTCATTTAACAATAAGGCATATCCTCTGAGTGGGAGTAACTATACGACCAGAAGGTATTAAGAAATGAATCTCATCTTTCGTGTTGTGTAAAACTTTTTACTATGATACAAATTGTATCATTTTTTTGCCCGTAGATGCTTTTAATTACATTTTTTATTACAAAAACAATGTTTGCTACTTTAGCGTAAAACCTATGGCCATGGATGATTTGACCTACATAATATGCCTAAAAAAGCAAGCATTTTTTGGTAGTACGATAATATACATACAAAAGGAAGATTTTTCTTCTTTAAAAATTGTGTATCCATGGTCAACCCATCACCTCGCCTATTTGAGGCCGAAGTGATGTGAACATATTAATACATTTGATTGTCTCAAGTTAACTCTTTTTAAATCAGCGATTTGAATAACTTAGGATATTGTAATAAAGAAAATTTAGTGCTAAGGCAAGTTCTTACGACCAATATGTTTGTGGTCACACGAGATATTTCTCACAAATGAATTACTTCTAATTTCGTATGTGGCCTTCTTAAACCATGAGCAAGTGAGAGCAAAGTACACAAGCTTTAGATGTGACACCCATGATGTCAAGCCACACAAAATGTGCAAGTGAGAGATGTTGAAATTATTTAGACACTCATGTAATGTGGGTCAAAACTCTATTATATTAGTTTGACTGTGGTCCAATTGTTGCTACCAAGTAACTACTTGTTACTACAAGTAACCACCTTGGTGCCCCTTTTATCCACGGGATGAAAGGGGCATCATCGTAAGAAAAATCTATATCTTACATATGTCTTGTGTACTTTGATTAGAGAAGAGATTAATCTAATGGGCAAAAGAATGATCTCCCTTCTGTGATAACATTTAAGAATGTGTTATCATCCTCGTAATTCCGCTATTATTTGCTTCATTATTCTACAATATCTCAACCTTCCACTCTTTGTTCCATCTCTTCATCTATCTTGAAACTGTTAATTTGAATTGACTGTAGCGTTTGGTCAAACTCTAAGCTTGGCTATTAAATAGTTGGTGTGGAGCTATGATAACTGAATTTCTTAAGTGAATTAACTGTAGCTGAATAATGAATATATACTCGATAAGATCTCTAACTAAAAAGATGCAATCCAAGAAGTTTTCTTTACAAATCACACTTGATAGAGGAAAAGCTTTTGATTTATTCATTGGACTGGTTAGGAAATAAACTTTGACATGACTGATTTAAAATTGAAACTTGTGAAATGAGTAGCTTTATAGGTCAAAAACGGCAAGAGCACTTGAGAAGAAAAATTATTTTTCAAAATGAGATGGTAGTTCAAATCTGCCAAAAGCCTTACTTAAATGTCTTGAAGTAAATGATTGTAAATTAAAGTGAACATTTTTATTTGTGAATTTTATTTTTGTCAATCTCTTTCTGCACCTTTGTCTTTATTTGTAAATTAATAAACCTAGCTACATTAATCCAAGTGCCATTTTCTAAATTTTATGTTACTTAAGTTGTTCAAAGATTGGCTACTATTATATATTTTTTCTTTGAGTTTCGGGCTATAAATTATATATTACTAACTTCTTTTCATGGGCCATTTGTGGCATGCGGGAAGGGGCTGTGCGGCTGCGGCGAAATTTGAAAACGGAATCCGTTCTTTCCATGACCCTTCTTAACTGAGACAGGTGATCCAATGAATGAAGCAGGAATAATTGATTTGATTCCATCTTAACTTAACAAGTAAAGTAGTTCTTTTCTTCATCTAGGCTCAAATCCTACTGAGAGGTCCACTAGAGATTAGAAATTGTTGAAGAAAAACAAGATGTTTCTTTTGTCCCTTCTAGGCAATCAGAGACCAAACCAAAGAGTCAGGGGAAGAAAAAAGGGAGAGCTCTCTGTTCTTGGTTCTCCTAATCCTTCGGAACCACAAGAATCCTTAGAATGGGATTCCAACTCAACCCCTTTGAGAAGAGTTGCTCTTTGGAGAGTACAATACGATGAAAGTTGTAAGCTTTGTTAGGGGGAGTTATTGTATATCGTTGGCCTGCAGTTTATTAGCATTGCATGCATATAGATTTAAAAGATCCTAATCCTATTTGTTCATTCCTTTGATGAACATGAATCCTCAAACATTATACAATACGGTATGAACAATTAATAGTTTTAACGTCAATGTTTTCTTAGCTCTTGGATCGATCTTGCAATCATCTATGATAAAAAAAGCAATCAATAATTAGTCGAGGTTGAGGAGAGGAGCCACTTATGAAAGTGATAATGTTACTAATGGTGACAATCAATAATCAGTAGCACATATATTTGTTGACAGCAATATGCTCTATTAATGCTCCTTTTACTATAATATGTAATTGATGGTATTGATGTTCCACGTGATAATGTTATTTTATTATAATATGGAACACTCTTTAATCCTGTATTGGTTACACAAGGAAAAGATGATCATGATTTCTCTTAGGCTTTGTTTGATTCCATGATATGAAAATTTTTAAATAGTTAACATTACCAAAAGTAGTTATATTTAATATATATTTTTTATAAAAAAATTTATTAAATTAATCATTTTGTATACAAAATAATCATGATTATCTTATGTGGTTCATCTATGTGGTTTGTAACACCTCAAATCCGATTTACGCTCGAAACCAAACCGGAATATCACTGGTTCTGGTTAGGTCGACTAACCTGAACTCAACCCTGTGGATCTACTCTCAGCATCTCGAGATGGAAGATGTTTATCACTATGCATGGATGAATGCCTAACATGCAATTACATGAATGACATGACAACCAGTTCATACTAAAAATAATAACGATAAAAATCGATAAAAACGACAAAGTTGATAAAAATATATATTATTATATCACGCTTGGATATTCACACAAAATTCTAATCTATTACATAATTCATTTTGAATCTTGTGTCTTAACCCATCTTGTGTGTTCTAATAATTTTTTTACATTATTAAAATATATGAATTCAATTGTCATACTTTATATTACATCACATCATTCCTAATATAATGATAACATAACAAAATATTTTATCGTTTGACATGTGTGCAAAAGACCTTATTGCTCCTCCATCCAAGTGGCTCATCTTACTCATGATCATCACTTATATATATTAAAAAAACATGTCAATAACGAGTGTTAATAGTCCAAAAATATAACTAACATCAATCTGGCTATGAGAGCAAACTCTCATATAAAGAAAACATCGTGAAATATCTGAAGGGCATCTACTAAACTGAAATCATCTTTAACTGAACTAATTTGCTACTGTTAATGCTCTCTTGATATTTTCTCATTTCACTTTCTGGTCCCTTGGGACTACTGTTATATCCTAAGCCATTTTTCTTACTTCCATACCCACTCGCATAGCACAGTTGTTGATATTTCAACTTACGACTGGCACATGCCACTTGCATAGCATGGTTGTCGGCGGCTTCGATTGACACATATGGTTATCCGTATTCCTGGCATCGACTAGCACATGCCACTAGTAGCATGGTTGTCGGCAGCTTCGACTGGCACATATGATTGTTAGTATTCCTGGCATCGATTAGCACATGCCACTTGCGTAGCATGGTTGTCAGTGAACTTCGACTGGCACATGCCAGCTTGCGCAGTGCGGTTATCAAAAATGCAGAAACTACATGTATATAGGTCTTGGTAGGGATTTATATAATAGGCCTGAAGGCAACTTGTGGTGGATCTCCAGAAAACTATTTGACTAAATGGCCTGAGCTAAGTGGGATTTAATAAAATACCACTCAACTTGTCCTACAAACTATAAAATTATATCACGATAGAATAGAAAAACAAATTAGGGATGAGTCCTAAACGGACTTCAGTAGAAGCTCCGAGCATATCTTAGCGCTTAAACGGTGAGCTCCTACTCTGTACCTAATCATCAGTCATGCGGTGACTGTGACGAGGTTGTGGCTGGCTTGGGTGAGGATCGTGGAGGAAAAAGGAAGTTGAGTGAGAAGGATGGTGATGGCTGAATGATAACATGTTAGAAGTGTGAATAAATAGATGTCAGGAGGAAGAAAACGAGTGGTCAGTGAGAAAAACAAAAGTTAGGTGAGAAAAACGAATGGTTGGTGAAAAAATGGACATTTCGCAATTAAAATGTAAAAATATACAATATTTACCTAAGCTTTTTATATGATTTTGTATTTTCCAAGTATAAATATTATTAATTAGGTAATATTTTTTGTTATATTCTAATTAATTAATATTTTATAAGATATGCTTAATTTTAAAGTTTTAATGCAAAAAATGAAACAAATTAAGCTTGAATTTATTAGTTAGTGCATTGGACCCACTTGTTGATGACTACAATTTTGATGATGGCAAAGCTCCATGTGGATGGCTATACATAACTTTAGCACTCGTTGTTAGGGAATTGGAAACTTCATCAGATCATAATCAATTAGTCCACATCGAATTTTAGAATCCCTCCTTGAATTCTTGTATCTCTTGGTCATCTTCTCTTCTATATAAAAGGGTGGTCATTTGTTGTTTGGGATATCATATCTCATTTCTTGGCTTCGGAGTGTAGTGAAAGAAGTAGTTTTAATTTTTGAATTCTTTTCTTTTCATAATAAAGTAGTTTCTTTTTTATATTGTTTTCTATTTTTATTATGGAGTAGTCTTTATTTCGTTCTAGAGAAGTTGGTACTTAACATGATTTAATTGAATTCATTTTAACCTCTTACTCTTGTATTCAATCAAATTATTTAAATTATCATGTTCTAAATGCTAAGAATAGATCAATCACCTATATCTTAGATTATAAGGTTTAATTAGATTTTAGGAGAAATTAATTAAATTAGTCATTGATAATTCATCATACGACGAGTCTTTTGACTTGTTTATCATTGTAATCGGGAAATACACAACATGTGCTTATAAGGCAAATCTTAATGTATTATTTTGTTGATTAATTAATTATCACTGGGATGTAAAAATTGAGGCAAAATAATAGAAGCATGAAGGAGCGGGAGCCACCATGTTATAAAATTATCCTAGATCGACAATCTGATGGAATAAAAGATAAGAGGAATCTTTAATTAATTATAAGAAATTCATCTCCTATAAGACGATACTTGAATTTATCGTTATACTACTTGTTTCGACCGTGTATACTTACATGATATTGAAATTATTCGAACATTAACTCGACCCTAAAAATAACTATCAAATCGACCGATTTAGATTATAAAACCTAATTCGAATCATGGGTTTTACATGGTCTCTAAGTGGGAAAAAACCACTTCTTTTCCGGTTTATAGATAAGAAAAAGTGAGATATTTTTTTCTTTGTGAAGCACGTGAGTTGGCACATAAAGGTATTTATGATTAACAAAGCATGACATTGTGCGATGCGCGGGATATATTAGAGACAAAGTCTTATTTTATCTTATTAAATTGTGAGATTGATGATAATTACATATATTTTAGGGTTAAATTCTAATTTTGTAGCTAAATTCTCATTTTTGTCTTATTTTAAATAATCATCACATAAGAACTTAAAGATAGATTCTAGTTTAAAGATATACCATTGTTATAATTATTTTATTTTATTTTATTGCATTATGATTAACTAATTTTCCTTCTTCCAATCTCATAGGACAAGTTGCCCTAAGGTCAGTTTTTGGAAATGTGTGTTCATCACACATTTTGGAATGTTAATCCCATAAGCTTACTGAATGCTCTGCAAAGAGTTTTCGTGGCTTACCAGAGCACACTTTTCGAATGAAAAGTATGAAAAGTACAACCTCATCTCAAACAATGATGAGAACTATTGTATCTTATCAGGTTATTTGAGAATACTTCCATCTACTGATGAGAAGGCCAATGGCTTCCCTAACGGGAAGCATGTATGTTGTCACACTCACTATCTTCGAAAGGTGCCTAGAGGAAGGGCCACCCGCAACAAAGCACGACAACCCAGGAGCGGATTCCCCCCCCCGGCAGGGGGACAGGATAAGGCCATCTCAAGGCACATCACGACCTATAGACAAGACCGGCGAGACTTGGTATAGGAGAGGATCCATAGTACCTGCAGCCAACCTTACCACTTAATTTTCATGAAATTTATATTTTCTTTTATGCTAACCAGACAGAGCCTAATACAAGATTTTAGTAATATGATTAATGAAAATCAAACCTCTACCTTCAGCAATTTATATGTTAAATGTTTTATAACATATGAATATTTGAGTAAGCTAATTAACGAGTCGCAGACCGAATCGAATAAAGTTGGAGGTCAACTCGGGCTCAGCTCTTCTTGAGGCGAACCGAGCTTAAGAAGATGAACCGACTTTAAGCTCGACTGTAAGAAGATGGACCGAGTTTACGGAGTCGTTGTTAATTTGGGCTTGTTGGTTGTGGGATGTGGGTCAACTGTGGGCACTCTTTGATAACTTTTCTTGCCCACGTATATTTAGGGCCTTAATGGTCACCCTATTACCCAACCAATTTAAATTAACTTAAATGGAGCATAAATGATGAAGAATTAATTTAATTATATACAAAAAAATAAATTAAACGTGGATATTATTTCGTCTGAATAAATGACTAATTGAGTGACTGATAAAAATAAAAAATTAATGATATAAATCTTAATTTTTAAATTTTTTCAACATAATATTTCTTTAGTTAGTTTCTTACAAAAAAGTGATTTTTATGTTAATTGATGTAAAAGAAAATTAAAAATAAAAGAGATAAGAATTATATACATGAGTTATTTGTTATTTATAAAAAAAATTATTATTAAAATATGAGTAGATAATATAATTAATATGAGATAAAAATAAATTTATATATTGATTGAATTTTAATCGAGTTTAGCCCTAAGTGAAGGGGAAGGAAATAGACAATGCCTTCTCCCACGTCCAACCAACGGACGCCATCCCAGCTGCAAAGTGATGACCGTCATCTTACCCCAACTTTCTCTTCCTAGCATCTCACACCCCTCTCCCGACGGCGACGCAGGCAGTGTCGATGTCGGCAGTTTCTTCGTTGCCTTGCTCTTCTCCGGTGGGGAACAGGGAAGGAGACGACGGCAATGGAGAAGAATGGGGACTTGGCTTGGTAGTTGTAAAAAAGAGTTCTTCCTACAGATATGGTTTCTTTTTTTTCACTGTAAGTAGGTGCAACTGAGTTTCTCACCCCCAACGCTGGTCAAATTGTGGAGGCCAGATTGAGATGCTATATGTTGGAGGAGATGTTTCTGATATTTTAAAGCAACCTTAGTTTTAACTAATTACCAAAATATATTTCCATTAATTATGATAAAAAAACAAAGAGAACATATAAAATGATCGAGAGTTTCAAGAGATGATAAAAAAGCAAAGAGAAAATATAAACGACCGAGAGATTCAAGAGATAAGCTCTCGGTTCAGAGAAGTGGTGGCAGTTAAATCTAAAGAGTGCAGAGTTCAGAGTTCAAACAGAAAGGAGGACATGGATGAGGATTTTCTGGGGAACATAAACTACGAACTATCACCTAAATTACACAAACGCGTGGTCGAATGACATTTAGATAAAAATCTAAATGGTACATGCTCCACGCCGTTCTAGGTAAAAATTAATTTTCTAAATTATACGTAAGTATCATAATATATATATATATATATATATATATTAAAAATTTTACCTCATGACAAAAAAGTTTTCTAACCCAAATCAATTTGGGCCGTCTAATTACAAGATTAACCCAGATTGAACATATTTTTTTAAAATAAATTCAACCTTCACAACCTGCCATCAAAGGTCGGTCAGGTGGTTTTTTTATTTTTTTAAGATAAAATTTAAGTTAGGTGTCCTTATTTAGAAGCATGTTTAATATTAAATTAGAAAGAGAAATTGATAAATATATAAATATATGAAATAGTACTTTTCTCAACCTTATGACTACCCTAATTCTCCTCTAGCCTTCCCCAACACCCCCTCTCCTCCCAAACAAACTCTTATCGACATTGGAACTCATAACCGGTGTTGCCGGTGATAGTATTAACAAAGACATGTCCCTCTTCCTCCAGACTTCTACCGCCTACTTTCCTTCTCCACCTCTTTGCCCTTAATGCTTCCTCTTCCCGTCAACCTAGGTAGGACCACCTCTTCATATGGTACCCCTCTCTTCGTATGGTACCTCCTGTGAGTTCATTGCAGCTGCCAGTGTAGAGGCCGAAGTGGAGGATGAGGGAAGCTTGCTACCCATATAAAGTTATTATTTGCTACCCATATAAAGTCGGCTCTTTATTTAATTTATGGGGGTAGTACATAAAGGAAAAAAATTATAATCTTCAACATAAAAAACATAACATGGAAAGAAAAAAAGCTCCTACTTACCCACTAAACTCAAGTTAGAAATCATTCTTTAAAAAAAACAACAAAAAAGGCGAAACATCCTTCTTTATCTAAACCAAAATCAGTACCTAGGGTTTGTAAGGGAAAAAAACAGGTGACCGGTAAGAAAAGAGAGTATCTTCTATGAGAAGCTGGCTAGTTGAGGGGAGATGGTCATTAGCGATTTGATCAAATCCAATGGTTAATTAAAAACACACATATTAGAGAACTTCCTGTTCCATAGAATAGGAAGAGGTTAGTCCAAGTCCGAACTCATGGCCGCGCTCTAGTCTACATTTACTTCAAGCCACCATCAAATAAATACTATCTTAAGTTGGTTCTGATATTACCCATAACAATTTGGCCCTGCATGCAATGTCACTCTTCAAAAGTGATTAATAAATTAAAAAATAATTCACATATTTTCAATTATAAATTAAATCTTATCTTCTGAAGTATTTAACAGTATTTAACATGACACTAATTTGACAGGAGCGATGTGGTTAATGGGGCAACAGGGCAGTGGCAGCTAGGCGATGTAGGGCGACGAGAGGTACTAGCCAAGTTGCAAAGCAACGAGGCATGGTGGCCAAGGCAGTGCGGGATGATGGTAGCTGCTATGCGGAGGTGGTAGGCTAGGGGGCTAAGGCGGGGCTGGTGGCAGTGGGCCGAGCGGCCGGTGGGGCAGCAGAGACATTCTTCTGCCTAGCCTGGAGGGTGGGAGCCAAGGCTCCACCTCCCCTCTTAGTAACAAGAAAGACTATTTTAAATTGGTGAGACTTAGCCCACCCATTTTTTATTTTTTTAATTTAATCGCAGCTGCAATGTTTTTTATAGGGCAAAATTTTATCACTGTTCTTCGTTACATGGTTTTCGTGACAATATATTACACCTCCATTGGTTTCGAAATTTTCATGACTACCTTCTGACAGTAGTATTTCAATATTAAAATCAGTAAAAATTTGTCTCATAAACTTAACGTGACAAAATTTTCGTTACAAAGACCCATTTCTCCACTAATTCAGTTCCATTTAATGGTTATTTGTGTTCTGACTTAGTTATGTTATTGTGTATATTTTATAGGCAATTGGATAAAGATTTGTGTTAGCTGTTGTGTATGACCTTTACTCGATTGAATAGAACGACTCATGTTTGTATGAGAAGATTATGATTAAATCTGCCACAAATAATTTTAAAGTCAACGTTATTTGGCTCTTGGATCGATCTTGATCTATGAAAAAAGCTAAGTTATAACTATTATGTTGCTACTTGCTACAATTAAGTCCTCATGTGAAGATAGCAGTTTTGAGGTCCATATGAAATCAGTGAATTGAACATTTAAAAGTCCAACAACTTCAAGGTCAAGATTAATTTCTTAACAAGATAATTTTCATCGAAATAAACTACAAAATTTAAAAGAAAAAAATTCTAACAAAAATAGATACAAAGTAAAAACTTACATAACCAAATCTCAAATTAATTTTACTATATGATCTCAAAAACTTCACTAAATTAATTTTTTTTGTTGAACTTCGGCAAATTTAACCACAACTTCTCGTACAACCTCGAGTGTTCTATCTGATTGAGTAAAAGTCATCCACGACAACTAACACAACAAATCTTTATTCAATTGCCTAGAAAATAATAAACAATAACATAACCAAGTCAAAATACAAATAACCACTAGAACTTCATGTGGAAGGAGGGAACTTGAAGATCTTTTTTCTAGGCTAGTAACTTTGATTGCAAGCTATCATCAAGAATTTTAGCAGTCAAGTTTCTGACATAAAAAGGATGCTAATGCTAACCATATTCTCATATTGAAAATAATAAAAATCTAAAAAATGTTGAAGAAATTGAGCAAAAATACCGTCAACACATTCCCATAATCCTTTAATTTCTTAAATATCTATCTTCCACAATCTTGTACCTTAGAACTAAAAGTTCCAAATTCCAATATAGTTTATATCATATTTGTAGTGCACAAAATATATTTAGAGGGAATGTGATAATGGGAATTTGTATTTGTATTCTTTGGAGGATGCAAGGTAAGGCATTCATAGGAGATTATTTCCATGCTTTCAAAAGGCAGGATAAGGCTTACTTATGCAATACATCTATGGTTGTTGAGAAGTCACTTTTATACTTAATGAGGACTTATCATCTCCACCTATCGAGGACACACCTTTGATTAAGTATGGGAGAGTATACTAGGAGTCAATGAAAAAAATACAATGTATTTAGTTAGACTATTATTTTATTCATTTATAAATTTATAAATATAAAGATTGATAGTAATTTGAAGAGTTAGTCAATTTAATTGGAAGTCACGAGAGTAGTTTTGGGATTTGTTACGATACATGGTATGAGATTGGAAGAAGTCATATACATTCTGAATATGTTTTGTAACCGATGAAAAAACTATAAAAGACAAGACCAATGTAATTTTGTGGGTAGAAATTAAATTTAATCTTTGTTGTCTTATTTATTCCCCTTCTCTTCTTCCCTTCCTTTCCTTGCCACCTTTCCATCCTATCTCTCTCTCTCTTGGTCTCTCCTATCTTTTTCCTCCCACTTCTTGTCTCATTCTCGGGTGTCTCCTTACTCCTTTCTTCCTTACTCCTTTCTCCTTCGGAAATTCCTTATAATTAAGTGCAACATGGTGGAAACAACATACAAATCTTCCAAATCAAGAAATAGCATAAAGGGAATATTGTTGGTCCTATAAAGATTGTATCAGAGCCTTCCTGATTTCATAGTAAATGGTAACATTTTGGTAAATGGTGGTTTGGCATGTGTTAATCAGTATTAAATGGTGGCTGGACTAAGGGCATTGATTTGGTTGTTGAGTTACGGGCTAAAGAAAGTTGTGGACCAGAGCTAGCAAGTGTATGAATTTGGAAAAATTTATTAACGTTGGTAGGATTGTAAGATCCTTCAATTTAATCCACATCTAATACCTGTTGGGCTAATATTCTGTTTATAAATGAGAATAGACTATAAATCTTTGAACCACTTTTGAAGGAGGACTTAACCCATTAATTTACACTTTGGTCGAGTCATTACAAGGATACTTTATTTTATAATCTTTAGTTTTGGATGTCTTTAGAGTGAACTAGAGAGCCCTTATTTTTGTTATGCCCTTACTTTTCTAGGTTTTCTAGGAGTAGTGTTAATCTTAGATATGCCATCCCATACTACTTCATTTAAGTAAACAATTCTAGGAAACCCTAACTTATTATATTTTTCATGGCACCTGAGACACTAATCATGCCTTGGAGGGAATAGCGAATCGTGACATTAAGCAAACACCAATCCCAATTAATAGCAAGCAAATAAGTGTTACTACCTGGTAAGAGCATTTAAAGCTATGTCCACTGATATGGAAGTAAATTCTCATGCTAGGAACACTTGCAAGCTGACTAATGAATTTCTCAAATCACTGCAAATAACATAGTTTCACCAAGTGGAAATTTCTCCATTCTAATCTTCAAAATCCATACCAATTAGATAATTCACTCACCAACAGCTGAACAGAGACAATGAACTACATCACACATTGATAGGACCCAAGGTCTAGCCTTCAGGAGGCTGAGATCATCAAAAATGGGAACTCCAAAATAATGAAGGTTTAATCTAAATAAACTATTAACAGTCCAATTTGACCTCAACTTTACAATTATCTAAAGACTTCGGAATCTTAGTCTTCTCTAAATGCTTGAAATTATGAGCATGGTCTATTTATCGCATCGTCAATATTTTCATTTAAATACTTCCTACTAAACGTTTTGAACTATCATTTAAAGGTGCTAATCAAGTGAGTAGAGTCGAGTTCAACTATGTTCAAACTCTACTAATTTATTTTGATTTTGAGCCGAACTTCAAGTTGAGTCGAGTTCAAGTCAAACAATAGATAGCTCGAGCATTACGTCAAACATTAGCCGGTGAATTTATACCTTGGAACTTTGTTCCCATGGATGCTCCATCTTCAACGCATCTTATTGGACAATTCCCGTAAGCAAGAATAAGATTTTTCATCTTAATTTTTGTTTGCAACTTGTTCATTTAATGAATGCGAATTTATTTTCTTTATTTTTAATACAGTTTGGTAGTAACTAGGTGAAGATTACTATTTTTAATCTCATGTGTTTGAGTGTTTGTTTGCAAATTTTTGGGCATAGTCAATTTAAGCTTTATCCTATCTGTATCAGCATCTTTCATCTTTTAATTTGCTCTTTCTGCTTTTTCATTGCCAGGGTGGAGCTGCTATGGAGTATGAGGGTTGCATGAACCTACATGCAACTTAAATGACTAATATACCATTAATTTTAAATGATATAATTAGTTCATGTTAGTCTTCACTTCTTATTAAATTTTAGTAATTTTAATGATAATTATTTATTAATTATCATTATCCAAATCCTCATTATATAATTGATAATTTAATTATTAACATGTCCATTTACAAACCAACTAAGCAATCGACAAGAACCTCATGCATAAGACACTAGAGATCTAGCAACTTGGCAGGGCAGTGGAGCGATTCCGCTGTACTCCAAAACAATGCGGAGGAGGTATCACTGTGATCCGCACACCCCGGCCGTAGCCCTTTTATGGGGAGGCTACCACTACCGTCTCTAGTGCCAGTGCCTCACACCCCGGCCGTAGCCTTTTTGTGGGGTAGCTATCACTGCACTCAGGTGATTGCTGCACCCCATTTGTGAGGAAGCTCTCACTACCAATTTTAGTGCCAGTGCCTCGTACACCCCGGCCGTAGCCTTTTTATGGGGAGGCTATCACTGCACTCCGGTGCCAGTGCCTTGCACACCCCGGCCGTAGCCTTTTTATGGGGAGGCTATCACTGCACTCAGGTGATTGCTATGCCCCGTTTGTGGGGAAGCTCTCACTGCCAACTCTAGTGCCAGTGCCTCACACACCCGGCCGTAGCCTTTTTATGGGGCGGCTATCACTGCATTCCAGTGCCAGTGCCTTGCACACCCGGCCGTAGCCTTTTTATGGGGAGGCTATCACTGCACTCCAGTGCGATGGAGGAATCGCTGTGCCTCACTCACCCCGGCCGTAGCCTTTTATGGGGCGGCTATCACTACTCCAAAACAATGTCGATGCATTACACAATTTACGCACATAATACGACCCAGTGTCAGACTGAGTCAATTCTTTGACCCCAGTTGCACTCGGTGCATGGTGGTCGAATCTGGGCTCAGGCCGACCTAGGCTACCAACAAGGAAAATATGATGTTCTACCTATTATACGTACCTGACTTGTGATTTCGTCTGACTATGATCCGTTAACCATAATCTGAATAAGGGCATAAAATTATACATTAGTATAATTTTATTTTGCATGAACCTACATGCAACTACATGACTAATATACTATCAATTTTAAATGATGTAATTAGTTCATGTTAGTCTTTATTTCTTATTAAATTTTCAGCAATTCTAATGATAATTAATTATTAATTATCCCCATCCAAATCCCCATTATCTAATTGATAATTCAATTATTAACATATCCCATACTTTAGTCTTTTGTATTTACCTTATATTCTAACTCAACCGCATCGAGTTCTCCTATATTGACCTGGTTGTCATCCCACTTTAACAATTCATTTAACGACCACAAAGCTCCCAGCTTTATTGTAATCAACCAGCAAAAGCCGGTATTTTCACCATGCATGGCGACTAACCAGTAATGTGGCGGCCTCCATTCGTTGCTATGGCGTCACCAAGTTGGCCACATGGCAACCTCAACTGGTCTTGGTGACCTCATCTGACACCAACAGCAACCCTGACAGACCTTGGCGATTCTGGTCAGCCACATAACAGCACCGACCAGCCGATCTTCTTTCCTTCACAATCTCGGACCCCATCTTCTATCTACCCACTAATCGATTGGAAAAACACCAAAGATCCAACCTTTATCCACTGTTGTCTCATGGAACTCGGACTACACCCTACATGGGGACCTTAATTTCACCATTCATGGTGGCCGACCAGCAGCCATGGCGACCATGTCCTGCCCCATCAAGGTGACGACCAGCACCACCCCAAGTGACGACCAGTCTGCCCTTTCCATGGCGGATCCACGTCTGGCCAGCAACACCACCCAATCAACACCAACCTGGTCTCCCTACACTTCCTGATTTACATCTCTCCCCGCCGGTCTGACTCGGCCACCCAAGGCGACTCCGTCCGGCCAGCAGCACTGCTGGGAACACTCCTACTTCAGCACGTCAACCCTACTCACAAGGATGGAGGATGGTGTTGTTGCTGCTGCAAAAACAGCAGGACGTCCTCTTGGTTTTCTTCTTCCCTTGTTGATTTCTCATTTGATTCTTATGTTTAACATGTTTATGATTTATGCAACATGTGTATGCATGCAACAAAGAAAAGAAAGGAAAGGAATTACCCGGGCGAAGGAGGAAAGCCAGCATTCGTCCAAGGAGGACAAAGATGTAGAAGACGCCCTCCCTTCTCCTTTTACAAAGAATGAAATGACGGCTAGGGTTTGTGGAAACACCCTTTCACCGCAATTCCTTTAATCGGGTAATTGGGTAATCAATACGGTTCACTTAACCATTTCACTTAACCTCTTAAACGAGTACATGATATGATTCACTTAAATGGTTAAATAGATAAATAATTCACTTAACCTCTTAAATGGGCACATGGTATGGTTCACTTAAATGGTTAGATGGATAAATAATGTGGTCGACTGGACCGATTCAAGTAGAATCGTCCAGTTAGAAATTACTTCTCAATTAACCGGGTAATTCATACCTAACCAGCTAACGATATTTTTCCCCACGTTCGATCCCACCGCGTCGAACGTTATTATTATTATTATTTATATATATATATATATATATTATTATTATTATTTTTTATTTTTTTATTTTTTCCGGGTCTTCACAATCTCCCCCAACTTAGAATTATTTCGTCCCCGAAATATCATAGCATAAATAGGATGTTCATGACTAAGTATATCTCCGGTATAAGTTCATGTTACAACAATTACACGGACTTATGCTACAAACAGGCTAAGCTGTCGGTCACGGGCCAGAAAGGTCTTGGGGTAGGGCTAGCAATGGGCTAAGAATAGGCATTTCGGGGACGAAATTCCCTAAGGTGGGTGGATTGTGAGATCCACATCTAATACCTATTGGGAGAAGATCCTGTTTATAAGTGGGAATGGACTATAGATCTTTAACTTTCGGGGTACCCATTTTAAAGAAATGACTTAGGCCCATTACGTTGCACTTTGGGTTGGGTCGTTACAAATGGTATCAGAGCTGACCTGGTTCCGTGTTAAATGGTGGGCTGGATTAGAAACGTTGGCTAGGCTGCCGGTTATAGGCCAGAATGGTTGTGGGCTGGGGCTAGCAACGGGCCAAGTATAGGCATTTCGAGGACGAAATTTCCTAAGGTGGGTGGATTGTGAGATCCCTCAACTTGAGTCTCACATCTCTGGTTTCGTGTTAGATGGTGGGCTGGATTAGAAACGTTGGCTAGGCTGCCGGTCACGGGCCAGAAAGGTCGTGGGCTGGGGCTAGCAATAGGCCAAGTATAGGCATTTCGGGGACGAAATTTCCTAAGGTGGGTGGATTTGAGATCCCTCAACTTAGTCTCACATCTAATACCTACTGGTATAAGTGGGAATGGACTATAGATCTTTAACTTTCGGGGTACCCATTTTAAAGAAATGACTTGGCCTATTACGTTGTATTTTCGGGTGCAAGGAGGGGCAGGGAAGGTCTCGGGGGAGGGGGCGCGGCAACAACGACGACGATGATGGGGAAGGAGGGCGGATGTGGGAGAGAAAGGGCGAGGGAAAGAAATAACACTCAGTGGCAATCTCGTAATTAAAACTTGACTCGTATCCGACTCGAGTCAAAAATAATAACTAACTCTAAATAATTTAAAAAAAATCTTTAAAAATATTAAAAATATCATAAAATATAATATATATAATAATATTAAAATGATATCAATATTTAATTTTTATATATTTATATTATAAGTTGTCAAATTATTATATATGACCGATTTAGACTTATTTAAACCGATTTAACTGAACCGATTACCTGCCCAATTTAGACCGATTCCGATTCAGAATTTGACTCCTTCAACAAACCGATTCTGATTCTGGTTCCGATTTATACAACCATGGTTGACGGTGCTACTTTACTATTACTGGTTGGACGGCCAGCCAGTAATGCAATGCACGTGCATTATTGTTGGCCGTCCAACCAATTGTAATAATGCTTCATATTCTCACACATGCAATCTCAGCTCCTACAGTACTCCATATCTCTGCTGAATATTGTACATATTTCTATCTGCCGAATACTGTACGTTCTTGAGCAAACGTGTATGATACCATCTTCACGTCTCTACTTATATGTGCATCCTAACCATACGCAGATACGGTTATCTTAAAATAGCTTACTAACTTGGTTTTGTAAAATCTAGACTTTTTGTCCGATAATTTTAATGTCTGCTTTGTTATGTTGACCCTTTTGTCGCATGTTCGTGAATTTGTATGAATTCCTAACTCATTAAAATGAATAACCGACACAAAGACCAAACAGGGAACCCGTAAAAATTTAATACGCAAACAACACCCAAAGACACTTAGCTCATGCAAATAAAGCATATTAGATGATGAGTCAAATTACATAATTATTATTCAATCTTAATCTCATAATAGTTCATAATATCACTTAGGCATGCACGTAGACATTTGGGAGGGTTTATCAATTGCTCCATCATGATAGGAAAGCTCTCTTCTGGGATGTCAACTACAGCGGCAGGAGTCACTCCAAGGTAAGAGGTAGCCATGGTGGGGGAGTTTTGGTGATGGTCAAGCCGCCGATAGCACCAGTACCCAAAGAAAAGGAGCCCTGATCCATGTATATCTCTGACCTTGTCCTCCTTGCATGGATAGGAGGACGAGCGACTTCGTTTCACGTCTTCCTTCCTTGGATAACCTGGAAAACCATTTGTTATCGAGTTGGAACAAAATTTCAAGCTGCCAAAATCAAGGAAAACGAAGAGTACTAGATTTTAAATGTCGCCGTACAAGACCCCTTCATGTCGTCAACACATATGTGTCTTGACAAAATCTCCTGACATAAAAAAAAACCAAGTTTGCAAGCTTTGCTTGAGATGACCAGACCTCAAAAAGGTTAGGATGCACATATGAACGGAGACATGAAGATGGTATGATCACAACCGTTTGTTCAAGTATGTACATTCGGCTCTTGTTATTGGGCCAATATCTGAATAGGCAGAGTTGTGATCAGTAATATCAGTAAAAAATATTTGTTGGGATTGATAAACTGATGAACCATTTGGAACCCACAAAAACGTCAACCCTGTACTTGAATGTCCAATTTCTCTTTCCACCCCAGTCGTCCATATCAATGAGAGGCCCTTCCTTCGCTGTAAATGCGGGCAGATGGAATTCTGATTCTTACTGCAACCGAAGGAAAAACCATTTCAACAGTACACAACAAGTTCATATATACGTCGATAGCACCAAGCTCATAAACTCACCTTGGGCAGAACTACTCGGCCGAGAGAACTGGCATCACTGTCACGTATCCCCTGTAGAATGAACCTCAAACCACCCTCTCCGATCGCCTGAATATAGCAGACAGACATATCCATCACCTCAAATGTTCGAGCAAGCAAAGCATCAGACTTTGAGGAAGAGAGTAAGAGAAAAGCAATGCGTGCCCGCGGGACAGGGGGAACCACCATGGGAAGAAAACGCCCCGGCAAAGCAAAATAGCTGCCAACGGGCCTCCTCTGCCTTGCCATCCTCTTCCGGTGGCTGGCCTTCAGACTTGCCGAATCTCTGAAGTCCAAGGCAAGAGGCTCCTCCAAAATCATTTGATCCCCCTCCTTCACCATAGATCCAGAGTACCCCTTCCCAGACTGACCACCACTCTTCCCAGTACAGTACTCCATTTCCTCCCCCCAAATGAAAACGCAGAGATGAGCAAAGAGGGGTTGTTGCGGGAGTAAATGCTAATACAAACAGGGTGGAGAAGTCGCCAAATTTGGGGGAGGAACAATCGGAACACTCTGAGTTGGAGGAGGAAGGTTGGCCGGAGAAAGCTGGAGTCTTTTGGATGGGAACATCTTTAATAATGGGATTCTCGCTAGTGGGGAAAATGGCATTCAACATCAAGGGGGAGAGAGTTGGGGGGTGCTGTGGGGGAGGGGACACAAGCGGCGGGAAATGGTGGGGGAGGCGAGAGAGGAGGAGCTCAACAGGTAGAGGACGAGCACTGAGCTTATTATGACTGGTTCTCGGTATCTCTTTCTCTTTGGCGGGAATTTCTGTAGGTTGGGTTTTAAGGGTTCTTCATCTTTTAAAATTTTATTTTTTTCATCCTTTTTTTCTGGGTAAACAATGCATATTTTCTATATTAATGTTTAATATAGTTTGAAGATATATTAATGTTTTATACGTGGATACTGATTAAATAATAAAATATGCTAATAATATTAATGATGCGATTTGTTTTTATAAATATATTCTAATTAAACGAAAAAATAGATTAGAATAATTTAACTTACTAGCTTAACTAGACCACAGAGAATAATATTTTCTAAAAATAGTTAGTTACACTTTAGCCTGGGCCAGGTTAAATATAGATCAAATATATCTATAATTAGAAAATCCAAACCGAGATGCGTATCTACAAAACCCATATTTAAACTGATAAATAAATAATAAAAAAAATTATTTTAAATTTTTTTAAAATATAATTTTATGAAATATCACTTATTTGAATCGAATATGAATCAAAGTACCTAAACTCTATATCTCATTCAAATATTTTCGAATATATTATATATTTAAAATATTCAAACTTGAGCCTGATTTAAAACTATTTAAAATAAAAGAATATAAACAGGTCATATTATGATTAGATTGATTGATATCAAATATCTAAATTCATCCCTTTGATACATTCAATAATACCTCGTAAAACCTTATTTAAAAATTATAATTTTAATCAAAACTACTAATATGGTATTTACCTTCGTTATTTTAAAATTATTTGTTAGAAAAATCTAAAATTTTAACAATTATGATTAAAAATTTAAAAGAATGTTTGCAAAATATAAAATGATAAAGAAAATTTTTTAAAAAAAATTACACATTTTAATGAAATAGAAACTCAAAAGTAAGAGATTTTGACCGATCAAGATATAATAATAATAATAATAATAATGATAACATATGGGCCTTCAACTGAGATTTATGTTTTAATCACGATAAAACAAAATTTATATTTAATATATTAAATTATTATAATTTATTTTATTATTTAAAGAGGATCTATTTATAAAATTAAAATGAACCCCGTATATAAATCTTGCACAATGCTCTTTACACAATACGCTTTATAATTGTTCTGTGGCTAATACAGCTTCAAATTGTTAATAATGTAGCTTTGCAACACAAAATCGTTAATAATATAATAATTGGTTGATCAAAAATTAATATTTATGAGCTCTCAGCCGAAGTACCAGTAGAAAACTGCCCGTTGTTTTGATCAGGAAAAATGGCGTCCGCCCACCAATCCAACTCTCTCCATCATCACGTATTCATTTTAGATTTGATGATTATTGTCTACCCAATTCTACTTTGGTTGTGGGTATCCATCTAAAATCATGTGCATGTTTTTCTTTTTTTCTGCCTTATTTATGCTTCTGAAAAATGGTCATCACATCTGCATATTATTCATTTGCATTATCAATAATCAAACTGAGCTTCATAAATCCAATTTTGTTCCTTAAATTTTACTTTAAGTGCTGGGTATTGATCTTAAATTTTACACTTTCTTTTTCATTATGCTTTATGTATATGCCAATGAAGTTGGTTATTAAATCTATATTGATCTAAGTGTTTAAATGTAAGTTGATATTTGAGTTGACAATACTTGAATTGAGCTTCACAATACAATTATTGGTCACTCAAATTCTTCTTTGTTGGTGGACATTTGTTGTTTTGGGATGCTGTTTGTGATGTCTAAGACAACTATGTTGTATGCTAGGTTTTGGTAGAAGTTCTCTGAATCGGCCCATGCAGTTGAATGCCGTATCTGATATAATGGTAATCAGTGGATGGTTTTGTTTGTTGCGCAATTAGATTTAGCCATAACCTTGTTGTATTTGCTCTGCTTATAGTCTTGATGCTATGGGTTTCGGATGAGGCAGATGTTGCTTTATTATTTTTAGGCAATTCAGCTGCTGAAGCTTTTTGTGGCATATGACGATGATCTGAACGTTAATTTGGTGATTATGAAGGTAGTATATAGGTTTTGTTTGTTAGAATTTTTCTTTGACTGTCAAAGGTGGTCTCTGTGCCTGTAATTTGGTTTGGATTTTGGGTTATGGATGCAGGGTAAGGTTGAGCATTTTGTGCTGGTGGTGCCGTTGCGGCTGTGACCAAAATTGTTTGTGAATGTATCCGTTTATTTATTTATTTTGGATAAATGTAGCCATTGTTATTTTCCCTCGTCAACATCTTTAACATGTTGAGATTATATATTTATGCTTTTGTCAAAATTTGTGTTATCATCAAGTTGACTTACAATTTTGTAGCTTATTTATTGATGTGTCAAAAAATCTCTTATCTACTTCTATTTATTTTTTTCATGGTTCAGGTCATTGGAGCTTTGGCACCGAATTTTTCAGGAGAGAAATCATTTTAAACTGCATACTTGCTACATATAGGAAAACTCTGGTTTATGATTTCTGTTGGCATTATCTTTCCAATTTGTTTCTTGCATACGACCAGTCTATTTGTACAAATGATATTTGAATTGAAGCAAAATCTTTTTTCTAAGTAAAGACCACTTTTTTTCAGGTCTCACTGCTCAACAGCATTGTAATGGGAGGTGGGGGGTCTTTCCATCCATGGACGATTTTGCATTTCCACTGAGAATACTGTAGTTCACTTAAATCTTAAACCTAAGTCGTCGTTTTTACTTTCTTTCATGTTCTTGAGTCAGGGTAAAGACTAACATTTTAAGTATTTGGCTGCTCACTTGTGGTTTCAATGAGTGTAATTTCAATGTACAACTTAAAGCAACTCTATGTTGTGATATGAATGACATGATTGATAATCATGCTAGATTTTATCGTGTCTTTATTTATAAGTGCTCCGCCTCAGTACCTCATTAAGAGTTGGATAATCAGATGGTGTAGCTTTGGAATCTAAAGCTTCTATTTATGAAATGTTTGCAGATTTTTGCTATGCCCGAAACAGCTCTTGGATTATTTCCTGATGTGGGAGCTTCTTATTCCTGGTTTTCTTGGTAGTTTTTTCATTCTTAATCAATTGAACGACACTTGTGATGACAAGGGCACAACCAAAAAGTGATTGTGTTACAAATCAGCTTTTAATACTAATTACCCTGTCTTCTAAGCGTTGTATCTTTGTGCTTGTGTAGGAGAATATTGTGGTCTCACTGGTGCGAGATTAAATGGTGCTGAGATGCTTGCTTGCGGTCTTGCAACTCACTATGTACCATCTGGGGTGTGTTGTGTTTATATTTCTTTGCTGTCACCAGCAATGCAAAACTTCCTTGAACTTCAAGCTTCTTACAGTTTCATGCATTTGCTATGTATTTTTTGGGCATCATCAGTAGAACCTTCTTGAGAGCTTTGGTGCAACCAGTAAGAGCTGCTGCCATATGCTACAATGGACCCTTTGTGGTCCAAACCATCCTCAGACCCTGCACATGCAGGATCCTTTGCGCATTGGACCTCCTTGAGTAGTTCCATTTGGGGCCTCTAGATAATTTTGAAGTATATAGGCTTCTTTGATGTTCAATGGTTAATCAATTGCTCATTCACTGTTTCCTTGTGTTTTTATTTCTATGGGTGACAGAAATTGCTCCTACTGGAAGAGGCACTAACAAAGATTGAGGCAGCTGATCAAAATACGATCTCTACAATTATTGATCAGTTCTCAGAGCAGGTGCGTGTGAAGAAAAACAGTGCCCTGAACAGGTGGATTACTAAACTTAGACATAATTATGGGAGTGTCTCATAATTGTAAGACAATTCTACTATGATTACAATCTTTTCATTGTCTACTCTACCATGTTGTGAGCCAAAACATAAGGCAGGAAACATGTCTTCGATAAGTTAATGTGCATGGGGTGACCTTCAGGTATATTAGTTGTATCTAAATGTTCTTTGGAAGCCTGTTTGAAAAGAATGTCACTTGTTTGGTGGTTGGAGCTTGTATTTGTCTCTATCCACTTATTTGTGCTCTTTCTTATGTATTATTAACGTAAACTACATGATTGTCTAACTTGGGCTTGTCATATTTCCCTAAATCTATACGCATAAAACAACTAAATGTTTGTACGTTTTTTAACTATTACAGGATGAGTATTATTAATCATCGCTTCTCAAAAAGAACCGTGGAAGAAGTTTTCTCTTCTTGGTGAGTTACAGATCTAACACCTCAAATCCGATCCACGCTCGTGAACCAAAGCGGTATGTTACAGGCCCCAGTTAGGTCGGCTAACCCAAACCCAACTCGTGCAGATCTAATCTCGGCGTTTTAAGATGAAGATACGACTCATCATTCATGGATAAGTGCACAGAATCCTAACATGATACTACATAGATGACATACAAAGTAATTCATACAACAATACGATTACGATCAAATCAATAAAAATTCTAAAATAAAATAGACAATATCTCCCCTAAAAGTGCAATTAGGAGCCACCCTATCAAAATAATATAAATAAATATATATGCATGTATCAATAATTTCATTCACACACAATCTAATATGCTGTAAACTCACTTTGAAGCTTGGGTCTCAACCCACAACGCTTCCACTGCGCAATCTATTCATGTTTCACATTCTATCATCATGTCTTAACATTTAATCATGTCATATCATGTCTCAACATTTCACGTCATTCTCAATATAATAACATCATAACAAAAATATTAATTACTCTATCGACTGACATGTGTGTGCAAACGACATCATTGCTCCTCCGTTCAGGCTGGGACATCCAACTCGTGATTGCCACCTACATATAGCATAAAAATACGTCATTAACAAGTGTTAATGGTCCAGAAAATAAAATAACTATAACAAGCTGGCTATGAGAGCAAACTCTCATATGAAAGAAAATATCATATACTCTTCATGAACACTCTGAAGGGCACCTAATGATGAGCCATTGAGCTACAGACCCGGTAGCGTCCCGAACTGACTGATCTGTTGCTGCTGATGCCTCTCTTGGCATTTTGTTACTTCATTTTTGGTCTCCAATCCTAAGCCCTCTCCTTACCTCTATATTTCTCCTGGCCTTGAGTACGAAGGCCGAGTACTCTTAGGCAGTCGCCTTTAGTACCCTATAAACCACAAGTTTGGACATGCGCTGTACTAAACAGTACCATTAAACGTCCATGTTCTCTGGGTGTGAGGAACTCAAACGCAGAGCTGTCAAGATCCCTCGGGAATGGAACAGTCCATTGCACTAATCCAGAGCCCGCTTTGACTGTCATGACATCCGCTTATAGTACGTGCAGTTGGTTTCTCCATCTCTCGTCTCACTGAAAACTCGATAAAATTATATATATAGGTTTGGGAAAGGGATTTATATAATAGGCCCGAAGGCAACTTGTGGTGGATCTTGTTTTCGAAATCATCCTCGAGGGGTTATTAATCCAGAAAACTGTTCGGTTAAATGGCCCGAGTTAAGTGGGATCCAATAAAATGCCACTTAACCCGTCTTGCAAATAATATAATAAACACACAATAGAAAAGAGCGTAAAGCAGAGACGAGTCCTAAACGGACCTGGTAGAAGCTTCAAGCATGTCATCGCGCCTAGGCGGCGAGCTCTTACTTCGTACCTACACATCAAAATTAAATACTAACGCCCACTAACTAAATGATGCATCAAACTCAATCAACATCACACACAATATAATAATCATCTATCACAATCAACAATCAATAATCATAAGTATGAAAATAATTCTAATTCAACCTATTCATACCAATTTTATTGTATTTTTCCTAAGTTACATCATACTCGATTAACATGCTCAGGTTAATTCACCTACTTAGATCACCAACATTTATCCATTACCAATCATATCATGCATATCATTACTTGTTTCATGCTCAGACTTTTATCATGAGAATCAATCAATCCTATCATGTTGTGCTAACAATGATCAATTTTAAATAACTAACTTGGAGGTAATTATACCTCACGTCATCGACAATCGAGCGATGACTAGGGTTTTGTCATGCGTCTCGGAGCTCGAATTCGGCACTCATCGGCGTCTAAAGTTCGATTGGAATCGACTGGATGAGCTCCGCGAAAGATCAGGCAAATTCCAGCGAATCTGGTTTTCCGGCGGGTTTCGACGGTTTTCTAGCAGCTTCTAGCGGTTTTCCAGCGACAGTCACCGACGGCATTTACTGGCTGGATAGCAATGGTATTAGGTACCATTGGAACCGGTTCGGCGAGCCCGACGTGTCTACAGTGTCGACATGGTCGGCAGAGGCAACAGCTCACCAAAAAATGGCTAAAACAGAGGGTCGGCGATGGGTGACTAAATCCGGCTGGCCTGGGCGGCGATGGGTTCCAATATGGCCAGGGAAGCTCGCTGGAGGGTTGAGGATGTCGAGGCGACCACTCGATCATGGCGGCAATGATCGTCGGCGGTAGAATCCGATGACGCAAGCGCAATGTGGGCGGTGTGCTAGGCGTGGCGATCCGGCGTCGTGGAGGCCGGACGATGGCCAGCGGTGCTCGGGGCAGCACGACAACGCCACGACGAGGCCTGGCGGCGACGATTAGTGGCAACGTGGCGACGGCTGCAGCGACACCGACGACGGCAAGAAAAAGGGTGGCGTGGCTAGGGTTTCGATGGGAAGGAAGAAGAAAGTGTCGCGGGAGGGAGAAAATAACTGGGTGGCAAACTTGTAAATAAGACTTGACTCGACTCCGTCTCGAGTCAAGAATAATAACTAACTCGTATTAAATCCTAAAAAAATCGACAAAATTCTCATAAAATCAAACAACACCAAAACATCATAATGATATGCTCTAGAACTATCAACCCACCCAAACTGCCCCATAAAGCGTCCTAACGCAGTAAATAGCCTAAAAATAATCCTATGATCCACTGTATATAAAAATAAAATAAAGAAAAATTACTGGCATACTCTCATATATTCTGATAACTCATTCTGTTCTGCTATGTTCATGATGTTATCATCATATACTTGGGTACACATGACCCTCATAGCTCATACACACGATTGGTATCAGCTCGGTACACGTATTCTGAAACTGACTCGACTCAAAAATAACGGTTGAACCGACTGGTCCTGAATATAAAACCCTAACTCGAATCGTGGGTTTTACAATCTTCCCTCCTTATAAAAATTTTGTCCTCAAAATTTCAACTCAAGGAGGTTCTACTGAACTAATACTTGGAAGTTAGATACACACCAGTTGTAGCCTCTACTCTTCGATAGCCACGTACCTCCTCACTTACTATAGTCGCACCGTCATGGCAGGCTCTGCTTGTGAGGCTGTCAATATCAGCATTCTATTTCTAAGCTATTTGTGCCTATTCTGACATGACCATCATCATGCTCTTCTGTTCTGATCCCTACTGCTAACTCGGCGGGAAAACCTAGGTCACCCCTAAAGGCCTACTGGGTTGGTCAAGCAGATACTCTAGGGTATCGCAAGGTTCTAATCTGAGCTATGTCTGGGAAAACTACATCAAGGGTAAGACCTACCTGCTAGCATCTACCCATGTCCCTCTAATCCTCATCTGTAAAAAGTCACTTACATGTACTTTCAGGAAACTCTATTCCTAAGTCCTACAACCATCCTAAGGTGTGCTATGAGTCTCCTGTTAGGTATGAGTGTATAGGCTAATAAGCTACATGGCTCACAATCGCCAATCTAGATCCAACTCTCAGGTGTCCCTGTATAAGGAGCTGAACCGCTCACTGGGTCTAAATTGACTTGGTCCTGAGTCCAGTATCTCACTCTGTTCTATAAAAGAACAAGGATAGCTGCTGTGACTCTACTACATATTATGGCTCTGGTGACTATCTATACAACCACTAACTACTGCTGAAATGAGGCGAGAACACTTGTACATACAAAGCGTGTCTCAAGGAGTATGATAACATACTTTGCATGGGGTTGTAGTGTCTGCATCTGGCCTGTCGCATATGCTCTGGTCAATGTATACTCATCTCAATCATCTGGATAAACTGATGGTAAAGTTGATATATCTAGAAGGGTGAGTGGAAATTCTCAAGTGAAAACTCCACTCTATCTAACATCTTTGGGTTATAGGAAAGGAGGCTGAATCTCATGGAAATCTAGTCACACTGCTCAAGAACTCTCACTACGTGATATCTCATCCTTACAAGTGGGATTTGACACCTGGTAAACGGGGGAATCCACTAGGTTAAGAAATACCCGCTATATAGGTATGTCACTCTGATCTATGGTAAGGTCAAGGTGTAATGCAAGTCGTAGGGGAGATGAAATCCTTATGTAGCGTACTAGGTGGCCAAAATATCAATAGGTCTATAGACTTGTCTCTAAGATCACCAAAATTCACTATGCCACAGGTGATCAGGCTATGGAACAGTCAATTAATGACGAATCTCAAAAATGGCTCCTAAGTGGCTCTAGTTCAATCAGCTAACAGTAGGCACGCGTTTCTCGATATGGTACTAGTTACACACCTCTAAACGGGTGGGGTTCAAACGACCCAAAGAACCACTGTATCCCATCAAGCCTACGGGGACTCATAAGTTCGACACGTGTCTCGTCCACTCTTCAGTGGTGTGTGACCTGCCGTCTCGTACCGATTTGTAGTACTAATCTTGACCCACATTACTATTACCGCTGTGGTAGACTCTCAAACAAGGCTATAAATCAAGATGAGCATACACTGATATCACGCTGTCTAAAGTCTCTATCTACATCACTCTCATGCTGGGGTGAAATCCTCATCAGAAGGTCGGTCTGCAAACATCTACCTGCACTGTAAAAACAGTACCATGAAGGTACTTCTATACTCAGGGTAAGGCTCAAGTCTATGGTTAAAGGTGAGAACCTAATTGTGCTGGCGAATCACCAGGGAATCACAATCCTTTTAAAGAACACTTCCTCACTAACCTTCTATCTATGCCCAATCCTCTAATACAAGTCTAACTCCTGTCACTGATGGCCCATCGCTAAATAGGTCAAACTGCGTGTGTGACTATCTACTAACCGTCTGATCTGTGTATGTTGGTTGTGGCCCATGGATGTACTATCATGAAATCTGCACAATCTGATCATTGTAACCATCCCATCTGGAGGTCATACTATCATGTTCCCTAATTCTGTCCATGCGCATCCCTATGAGACTGTCACTAACAGGGTGTAATGGGGTTATCTTGCAATATTCATTTGACCAAAGGGTGTCAGGTCAAGACACTAATTACAAGAGAGCTTGTGAAGTTGGATCATATGCCATCTCATTAGAATAACTTCAGTTTTCCTAACTTTTCTCTGTTCTGCTAATTCTCATTGTAGATATATCTTGTTCCTCAAGTTTTGGCCCTACTAAGCTCTAACTGATCTACTCGATCGTCAGATAAGCAATACATGGACAATGGTAGTGCATCTTCGGTCCGTGGTAGTACATCTCGAATGGCGGTTGTGCACCTCGGCGGTGGTTGCGTGACTCGATCGGCGGTCGTGCAACTCAGTCGGCGGTTGTGTAACTCGGTTGGCAATTATGCAACTCGGTCGGTGGTTGTGCAACTCGGGTCAGGCAATGGTGCTATCTAAATGCTAAAAATCTGATCCTGGTCGTATATATTGTAAATCCACTATTGTCTCTAACATGTCTTCCTCCATTTGTATGTCTCCCTAGACGTGGTTGCTAACAACTCGGCTTAGTTTATTTAATCATGCCTGTCTGATCCAGAGGGGTTTGGATCATAGTGCTGACACATATGATGGTAACCTATGCTGAACCCATACTGATCTCTTGAAATCTGAAATGGCTGCTTTCATCAATGCTGACTAGCCCTCAAATGGTAACCATTGATTTGGTACCTTTCCTCTGGTGGAATCCCGTCAAATATTTGATCTCGTAGGCAATGGTGGTCCTGATCTTTTCCTTATCATATCGAGACCTCTGTCTGGCAAAGAGAAGCCAAAACTGCTACCGTAGGTCATAACTAGTGGAAGAAGAGGATGCGGTGAAGTACCCATTGGACTATCGATCCACCTCGCTACTCATCCTCATTCATCACTATCTTCTGGAAGTGGTCCATCTCATGTGTCGACTAACTTTCTAGTATCTCTATACTTCAAGCTCCTTATTGTTACCCCTTTTTTTAACGCATTCCCATCATGTACACTATGTCCTATGAAAACATGACTAATGTGGTGACATGCAATTCACTTATGTGATGGACAGAACTAGTGGGTCTCTAAGCACATCATGACAATCCTGTCAGATTCTTGCTCACATCTGCTAACATCTCGAATCTGGTATATGATGAGATCTTATACCCATTATACCTCTGCTAGCAGTACAATATTCCCTGCTCACATCTGCTGACATCCGAATCTGGTATAAGATGAGATCTTATACCCATTCTACCTCTGCTAGCACTACAACATTCCTTGCTCACATCTAACTGACAACAGTCTGATATCACGATAAAAATCCATAGAAATGACCTACCAGCTTTACTAAGGTCAATTCTACACATTTCTGATCAAGCCCTAAATACACTGTTATGTAACTAACTTATGAAAAAAAGATCTGCATGTAAAGAAAATCAAAAGAAACATACCTGCCAGTTGGACTTGCAGCAGTCTTTGGACACACATCACCTATAAAAGTATCTTACATCTTATTTGACTGAGAGTGACTCTGATACTAATTTTGTAACACCCCAAATCCGGTTCACGCTTGTGAACCAAACCGGCATGTTACAGGGCCCGGTTATGGCGGCTAACCCGAACCCAACTCGTGCGGATCTAATCTCGGCATTTTAAGATGAAGATATGACTCATTATGCATGGATAAGTGCACAGAATCCTAACATGATACTACATGGATGACATACAAAGTAATTCATACAACAATACGATTACGATCAAATCAATAAAAATTCTAAAATAAAATAGACAATATCTTCGCTAAAAGTACAATTAGGAGCTACCCTATCAAAATAATATATATAAATATATATGCATGTATCAACAATTTCATTCACACACAATCTAATATGCTTTAAACTCACTTTGAAGCTTGAGTCTCAACCCACAACGCTTCCACTGTGCAATTTATTCATGTTTCACATTCTATCATCATGCCTTAACATTTAATCATGTCATATCATGTCTCAGCATTTCACGTCATTCTCAATATAATAACATCATAACAAAAATATTAATTACTCTATCGACTGACATGTGTGTGCAAACGACATCATTGCTCCTCCGTCCAGGCTGAGACATCCAACTCGTGATTGACACCTACATATAGCATAAAAATACGTCATTAACAAGTGTTAATGGTCCAGAAAATAAAATAACTATAACAAGCTGGCTATGAGAGCAAACTCTCATATGAAAGAAAACATCATATACTCTTCATGAACACTCTGAAGGGCACCTACTGATGAGCCACTGGGCTACAGACCCGGTAGCATCCCGAACTGACTGATCTGTTGCTGCTGATGCCTCTCTCGGCATTTTGTTACTTCATTTTTTGGTCTCAAATCCTAAGCCCTCTCCTTACCTCCATATTTCTCCTGGCCTTGAGCACGAAGGCCGAGTGCTCTCAGGCAGTCGCCTTTAGTACCCTTTAAACCACAAGTTCGGACATGCACTGTACTAAACAGTACCAGTAAACGTCCACATCCTCCAGGTGTGAGGAACTCAAACGCAGAGTTGTCAAGATCCCTCGGGAATGGAATAGTCCGTTGCACTAATCCAGAGCCCGCTTTGACTGTCACGACATCCGCTCATAGTACGTGCAGTTGGTTTCTCCTTCTCTCGTCTTACTGAAAATTCAATAAAATTATATATATAGGTCTGGGAAGGTATTTATATAATAGGCCCGAAGGCAACTTGTGGTGGATCTTGTTTTCGAAATCATCCTCGAGGGGTTATTAATCCGGAAAACTGTTCAGTTAAATGGCCCGAGTTAAGTGGGATCCAATAAAATGCCACTTAACCCGTCCTGCAAATAATAAAATAAACACAAAATAGAAGAGAACGTAAAGTAGAGACGAGTCCTAAATGGACCTGGTAGAAGCTTCAAGCGTGTCATCGCGCCTAGGTGGCGAGCTCCTACTTCGTACCTACATATCAAAACTGAATACTAACGCTCACTAACTAGATGATGCATCAAACTCAATGAGCATCACACACAACATAATAATCATCCATCACAATCAACAATCAATAATCATAAGTATGAAAATAATTCTAATTCAACCTATTCATACCAATTTTATTGTATTTTTCCTAAGTTACATCGTACTTTATTAACATGCTCAGGTTAATTCACCTACTTAGATCACCAACATTATCCATTACCAATCATATCATGCATATCATTACTTGTTTCATGCTCAGACTTTTATCATGGGAATCAATCAATTCTATCATGTTGTGCTAACAATCATCAATTTTATATAACTAACTCAGAGGTAATTATACCTCACGTCATCGGCAATTGGCAATTACTAGGGTTTTGTCGTGCGTCTTGGAGCTCGAATTCGGCGCTCATCGGCATTTGAAGTTCAATTGGAATCGACTGAATGAGCTCCGCGGAAGATCCGGCGAATTCCAGCGAATCTGGTTTTCCGGCGGGTTTCGGCAGTTTTTTGGCAGCTTCCGGCGGTTTTCCGGTGACAGTCACCGGCGGCATGTACTGGCTGGATAGCAATGGTATTAGGTACCATTGGAACCGGTTTGGCGAGCCTGACGTGTCTATGGTGTCGACATGGTTGGCAGAGACGGTGGCTTACCGGAAAATGGCTAAAATAGAGGGTCGGTGGTGGGTGACTAAATTCGGCCAATCTAGGCGGTGATGGGTTCCAATATGGTCGAGGAAGCTCGCTGGAGGGTCGAGGATGTCGAGGCGACCAGTCGATCGTGGCGGCGACGATCGCCGATGGCGGAATCAACGACACGAGCGCAACATGGGCGAGGCGCTAGGCGCGGCGATCAGGTGTCATGGAGGCCGGACGATGGCCGGCGGTGCTCAGGGCGAAACGGCAACACCACGGCAAGGCCTGGCGGCGATGATTGGTGGCAAGGCGGTGTCGGCCGTGGCAACACCGACGACGGCAAGAAAAAGGATGGCACGGCTAGGGTTTCGATGGGAAGGAAGAAGAAAGTGTCGGAGGAGGGAGAAAATAATTGGGTGGCAAACTTGTAAATAAGACTTGACTCGACTCCGTCTCGAGTCAAGAATAATAACTAACTCGTATTAAATCCTAAAAAAATCGACAAAATTCTCATAAAATCAAACAACACCAAAACATCATAATGATATACTCTAAAACTATCAACCCACCTAAACTACCCCATAACGCGTCCTAACGCGGTAAACAGCTTAAAACTAATTCTACGATCTACTGTATATAAAAGTAAAATAAAGAAAATTAACTGGCATATTCTCGTAAATTCTCGTAACTCATTGAGAAGGCAGAATTTTACAGCTTCTAATAGTTTTTGGTTAAATTACCTCGCTTCTGAGTCTCTTGTCTGCCACCTATTTATTTTACACGGGTACTCAGGTTGTTAATAGTTTTTTTGTTTATTTTTATTCAATCATTCTGATTTGAAAGCTATTTCTCAGAAGGAGCAAGAGGCCACAAAAAGATATGATGGTTGGATTGGTGAAACGATTGATTCCTTGAAAAAGCATCCCCGACGAGTCTTTAAGATCTCTCGTAAATCTGTCTGAAGCTGTTTCTGTCTTCATAATGTTTAGTTAATTGTTTCAGCCTGCATAGGTGGCTCTGCTGGCATCTACATTTTTTATACAAGCTCTGAAAAAATGCATTGCAACATTTAATGTATAAAATCCTGCTGGAGGCTAGTCACTCTTCACTAATGGGCATGTTAAAATTTCTTGTGGTATCAGGTAAGACTTGGAAGGCTACATAGCATTGACCAGTGCCTTATCCGTTATTACCTCATAGCATCTCACATTCCGAGAAAAGACGTCACTGAAGATTTCTTTGAGGTTGCTGAAATCAATTCTTTCAAAATGATAATTAGAGTTCATCTCTACTGTGCTCTCATTTTAATCACAGACTCTATTAATGCAGGAGAGTAATTTTGTTGGACAAGGATAAAAATCCTAAGGTAGCGAGGTGATTTATTTCCCTTCTTATGGATGATTGTTTGGCTCATTAACAACAATCACTGCTGCAGGGGAGCCATCTAAACTGGAGATGATCAGTGAAGAAATGGTAGATGTTTTTTTCTCAAAATGTAAAGGATGAAAAATGGAAAGGCTAGGAGGTTCCTCTCAGAAGGAATGGTGTATCAAAACTTTGAGGCTGCTGAAACAAATATTGGAATGGAGTAGGAGGCAAGTGCTTCATCCCACATTGTAATGGTAGGGAAATATATTCTTGCTGTTTAAGGCTAGCACTTTTTGCAGCACTGACTATTGCAACTGTTCGTTTATGGTGGAATCTGAAGATTGGGGAGCGGGAGCAAATGTGACGTTGAAAGTATTTCACATCTTTTTTGATGGGGTTTATGAGGATGACATGTGCAATGAAGCTGCAATGTGATGTTCTTCTTTTCCACATTATCCCGAAAAGAGGTTGAAAACATGATCCCAATCAATTTTCTTTTGAAAAAATGTGTACCATCCAAGGCTGTTGTCTGAGAATACAAGAGGAACGAGAACTGAGAAGTGGGACGCCTCGAAGATCCCTCTGGTACTGTTGGATACACAAAGTAAATGGTGATGGTTCATTTCAAGGACATATGACAACTCAAATAATTTAGTGATGAATCTTCTGTAATTGTTTGAATATATGACAATGGTGGTTCTCCTTGTATGGCAAATAAGATCACACTCTGTGCAGAAGAAAAAAACATTCTTTGCGGTGTAAAGGAAAACTTTACTTAACATTTTTACATTAAATTGCTGCAAATATCATCGATAAACACCAGCATGACTTTAAAAAAAACAGGCAGAAATAATTATAGGCAATATGCTAATTTTGATTGGTAAGTCACAAGATTATCTGCTTGGGAAAATCAGAGAAATGTCTACAATGTAATTCACCATTGATAAAGCTGTCGACAAGATTCAACTCTCGTTCTTCCACAGTATTTATGCTCCTACTTTCTGCTCTTCTGATGGCGCCTAAACAGTGATAGAAACCAAGACCAGAAGCCTTTTTTCTTAACCACAACTGGACCCATTTCCTTCCTTGCAACAATATCAGCCATGTACTCCACAACAGCCTAACAAAACAAAATTCATGAGTTTTAAGACAATCAGAATCAGTCATGGATCAACCCTTGTGGAGAAACGAAGCCAATTACAGTTCTTGCTGTAATCAGAAATTCAAGTGTGAAGAAATAGGTTTTATTGGACCAGATGGAAAAGAATTGTGCCAAAGAATGCCTATTTCTCTTCCATGATTTCTGGCACATCATCTATATGAATATGAACACGAGTGAAATGAGTCATAACAACAAAGAACAGTCACATACCTTAGCACCCATTTTCGCTACATCTCTTGGTGGTACTTCCAGGGGAGTTTCATCTGCTAGAAACACTTTTAACTTTGACAGTAATCTGAATGACTCCGGCAGAAATCTTATCTGGTTGCTGCTTATATCCAGTTCTTCAAGCATTTTCAAATTTCCAATTGATCTGGGCAGTGACCTCAAGTCTGCGAAATTTCTACCGAGATTGAGTTTTACAAGGCTTGTAGCTAAGCATAAATTCTCAGGAACTAATTCGATTTCATTAAAGCTTGCATCAAGCTCCCTTAACTTGTACAGAGATCCCATTGTCGTCGGCAATCCTTTAATTCTATTGTAATGCAATGTGAGCATTTCCAAGTTCTCCAGTTTACCAATTGCCTCAGGAAGAGCTTTTAGCTGATTAAAATCAAGTCTCAGCTCAACAAGTGAAATGCATGATCCAATTGTATACGGCAATTCTCCGAGATCGTTTGTTTCAGCGTTCAAGCATTTTAGGTTGGTGAGATTACCTAAAGCCTCTGGGAGAGTAGATAATTGATTTGAGCTTACATCAAGATAGGCCAGGTTGATAAGGTTTTTAATCGAAGCTGGCAAAAATCGGAGCAGGTTGGCGTGCAAATCGAGCTCAACTAAACTTAAAAGTTCTCCAAATGATTCAGGAAGATTTATCAGTTGGTTTGAGTGGATATCCAACTTTCTCAGGCACTTGAGATTGTTAATGGTAGAGGGAAGGGCCATGAGTCTGTTTTCAGATAAATTTAGCTCAGTGATAGTAGATAGTTTGCCCAAGGAATGTGGCAGCCATTCTACTTGATCTACCAATCTCCCTTGCAGATCAAGGAACCCAGAACCTTTCTTTGCTGACGCTTCAATTATATTTGCCACTTTCATTAGACTAAGCTTATCTGCATCTCCACATTTGGAACAGAAATATATGTCTTTCAGGTAAAAGAAGAGCACACAAGGCAACAAACTTCTTGGGAATAGCATGTCAATGGAATATTTCTCATTCCTTGTGCATACCAAAGATGGGATCAATCAAGTACATACCCTATCTTTGGCATGTAGAATATACACAGAAACATCCATAAGAATAAATTCTTCCCCTACAGCATACGAGTTACATTCCATTTGCAGCACAAAGAAGAATTAAAACCTAATTTGAAAAGCACGTTTAATTAGAAAAGCATATAATTTTTTTGTCTTTTGATTATCTTTACAAGTTTGAAGAAAAAACAAAAGAAGTGTTCTCATTCTGGAATAAGCATGTAATAACCACAAATGGTTGTTTTGATTGGAGTAACCTGAACCTTTGTGTCACAAAGAGGCGGTTTCCAAAACTTCAAACTCTAGCTAGACCTTCCCATCACAAATTATCAACCTTTTAATCACTAAATATTCAAGGCTTAGAACAAAAACAAGGCTATTAAACAACAAAGTAAGACAAGTCACCTGAAAGAATTGTCAGCAAAATCAGTTGGATGAGGATCATATGAGAAATTTCTATCAAAATAAAATTATTTTGTACAAAAAGAAGAAGAAAAACAAAAGTTCTTATGTTCTTGCCTGGATTGTAACGAGCCTTCTCTGAAGAGCTATGCTGCAATAACTTGGGTGCCTTAGCTTCCTCTGTTATTTGGCTCAGAAGACTCTCACCAGAAATCATATTTTCCTTCTCTGCAATGGAAACCATAGGAAGATGCAAACCGACATCTTTCTCCTCCACTTCTTCACCAAATACCAACCTGGAAGCTCTAAGTATCAGCTCATCAAACACCAGGAACCTCTTATCTAGATCAATCACATACATAGCCTCCTTCCTCTGCTCCTCAGCCCGCAGCAAAACCATGTTCTTCTTCACCTCCTGCAACACAGTGAACAGCTCCTCCGGTACATCTGGAGGCTTCTCCAGCTTGGATACCTCCTCAAGCTTGCTCAGCTCCTCATCTTTCACAGACTTGACAACTACCATGGACGCGTCAACCTCGTCTATGCTTGGCCTGGCCGGCAGCGATCTCATGCTGCTCATGATCTCCTGCACAATTTCCAAAACAGCTGGTGGGTATTGCTGCTGCTGTGAAGGCTTTGCCATGGCTTCTTTCTGGGTTTTAGCCAATATCACATCTGATGAAGCTTAGACCATGTCTGCTTCAAAGAGGAGTGACCCTCTATTGGGATTCGTTGGTTCCAATATCCATAACCTGTACTATACGCAGACAATCATCACTAACAGTATATTCTTGTAAGAGGTAAAAAAATGCTACAGTGCCTTTTGTCTTGGCCAAACAATGAGCGAACCTACGAAATTGAGATCAAGCAATTTGTAAACAATTTCATGGTCGTAATAAAATGAAGCTGTTGTGATATATTTATGTCCACATGGTCCAGGGGGATCTGCAAGGAAGCTGCATGGCTGCAGATAAGAACCAAACCATGTCACGTTGGCAAGATGTCATAGTTTCAATGTTCCAAAGCAAAGAAATTTATGGCACTTTGGAAAAAAAGCATTGGTGTTTTGGATTATAAAATACCTATCCAGCACCACAGTCTTAAACAATTTGCACTTAGGATAAATCATAGAATATTGTGTTGGAAATTAAAATTACATCATATAAATGTCTAATTGGTGGTATCTAGCCAATATTGTTCTTATAAAAAACAAATTGAATTGAATATATGAATTCTTTACCCAATGATTGTTTTTTTACTTGAAGACTCTTTTCATGGTTAATTGAGATGATTCCTTTCAAGCTTCCTGCCAATAGAGGATCCCAACAAATTGAGCAAATTATTCCCGGTTACTGATAGAGAAATAAAAAGAGGTCAACTCTGGCTTTCAGTTCATCACCAAACTCTTATAGAAGTCTGCATTACTATTGTTCTGATAATCATCCCATTTGATTGTATGACTAGAAATGTATAATATTTAGCAATTACATCAACATGAGAGAGATGGGAAGGACTTTCTCTCTCACAAAAAAATTGATGTTTTTGCAGCCATGGAGATAAACATGTATGGCTGTATACTACTCTTTTGCAATTCTAGAATTGCATATGGAGGAAAGATTCGATTTTGCAGACATGGTTTACATTCATTCCTTGTGATAAAAACAAGTTTGGAGACGTAATTGACAAAAGAGGCTGACATTAAAGAAAACAGATAGATAGAGACGTATTGATATATATATTACATAAGGGAGAAAGTCATATTGAAAGCTATTGGTCATCAAATTATATATATGCTTTTTTTTTCGTAAGTCCCCTATAATTCAAGATTGATGTTCTCATTTGGTGGTAGATTTGATAATTTTTGTGGAATTGTTGTACATTGTGAAATGTTGCATTGTTTTATCTTGTTTTTTAGTAGGGTCAATTTCAATAGATTTATCATTATTATCTCTATAAAACATTTATTCAGAATCTAAATATTTTATTGGTTAAGCATAGACTTTCTTAGCAATTATATTGACAATTAATTTTGGGCTTTTTTTTTTGCATATTCCTGGGTATTGTATTTTATGCCTAAAAAAGGCAGCAATTAACAATAGTTAGTTTATTTGGATCAGTAATAATAAGTTGATATATGTGTATATAATGAGTGTAAATATTGTAGCCCAAAGTTGTATACAATACCCATGAATAAACTATGACAAGAGCTACTTCTGAAGTTTATTTTTACCGTCTATGATTATATATAATTTATAAATAATAACAAATAAGATTAATAGGATAGAAATATTGTACTAACTTAGAAATTTGTGAGACCCACTTACAGGAGCCGTTGATTGGGGCGCCATAAGCCACTCAAGAGTCGAGATGAGTTCTATAAAACCACTTAATTTAGTGTTCAATCACTGCAAGATAGAAGACAGTAATAATGAAAATTTTGTCATGTTGAAGCTCTAAATTTGTCACTATAAGTTCGTTACAAACTTCTTTTTAACAAAATTTTTCATTCTAATATTTTTTAAATTAGTTTCACATTTAATAATAGAGTAAAAATTAATTTATTAATGGAGATACTTTATAAATTAAGAGTTTTGGTTTGTCAATGTTTTGAGAAATGATTTATACCTATCCGTTTATACTTGGACTTGGTTATTATTATATTAGACCTAAGTTAAAACTGATGATATCAAAGCCGATCTAAGACCATATTATATAGTAGAATATAGTAAACGTGGACTAAATTATTAATTATGGGCCAATGATAAGAATTTTGAAGGCAAAATTTCATAGAGTGAGTTAATTGTAGTATCTTCTAAATTAGTCTTATGTTGAATACTTATTTTATAAGATTTATTTTATTAGTAAGTGTGGTTTATAAATTTTTAATTTTGGTTAACTAATGTCTATAAATCTTTAAGTTTGTGAGGCATTGTTTGCTCTTACGCCGAGTCGTTATATCTATGGTTAAACTACTACCTTGTCTCACAAACTAAACCAAGAATGAATTTATATTCAATCACAAATCACCAAAACACTTAGTTGAAAAGAAAAATAAAATAAGTTTTTAGACGAAAAAGATTAGAAGACACACCCACCACAATCTCTCATACTTTCTTTTGATGATGATGGTAAAAGTAAATGGTGATTAATGCATAAAGTATTTGTGAAGAAGAATAAATCAAGCTATTGTTTTGACTACTGATCAAGCTTCTGAGCTTGAAAGCTTTAGGCAAGCAACAGCCAACAATGCTGAATGAAATTGTTGGTTGCTTGTTACATTTTATATCTCTAGGGATGGATATATAGCCCATATGGGGGATTCACATTGGAAAATAATATCTCTCAAAATAAGGACTTTTATTTTTTTGGAGGGATAAAGTGGCCCAATTAAATCCATAATAAATCCACACCCAATAAGACCATAATAAGTAATTATTAATTCTTCCCTTTCTCTGCCAGGCACAACATAACCAAAACCCATACAATGAAGGCCCATTATTCGGCCCATCTATCTCTTAATTGGGCTTTGTTAAATTTTTGAGCCTCTCAAAATCTATTTCCTCTTTCTTCAAAGCTGATAATTAAAATCAGAGCACTGAAAATATTTTATAAGGAATTCCACTCTCTCTGCTACGCAATTGAAATATGAAGATTTTATGAGCGAGTGGTGGGTTTGACGCACTGGACCAATATGTATTTTCATGTTCACTCTCATTTGCACCAATTTACTGCCTCTTCCTGCATTCTTCAAAAATGCTTCAATAGCAACCATTTTGTAACTAACACAAGTTTCTTTTTTTAAAAAAACTTCCATCATTTTTACCTAAAAAAGCCCTAACTAAGATATAAGAGTGAGCGTCGGTCGATTAGACTTTGGATGGTTGGATGGTGCAGTGCCTATTATTAATGTCGAAAGTAGGTCACGGTGGACATGGCCAAAATTAGTAAAGATAAGAGTTTATTTTTATCCCAAATTTATTAAATTATTTAATTATGTTTAGGATCACAAATACTAATTTTTCTCTCAAAAAATTAATACCTCATTTATGCAATCATTGTCTCTTTGATTGTTCTTATTTTCTTTTGTGTCAATTAACATAAAAATTGAAGTTAATTTTTTAAAATTATATATTTGAATAAACAAATATTATATTGTCAGAAAAAATTCAAAACCTAAAGTTAATGTACCTTAGATTTAGAGTAGTTTTTACTAATAATTAGGGAACAAACTTCAAAAATCATTAATATCATTAATTTATAATTTTTGTCCATTGTAAGATCGATCATTTATTGGACTAATAAATATTTGTGTTTGATTTAATTTTATTCAGTTATAATTGGTTACGCGAATTCAAATTCAATGACAAAAGCTTCGGCGTCCGTCGGATTCTATTGTCCAAACCCACCCCTCCTGAAATAACCTATACTTATTTGGCTCCGCCTTCGAAGGACATTAATGGACAAAGCAAGAGCCGTCCACAGTCCAATTCTAAATCCAATCAAAGAAAGTCACAGATGCCCATCAAGCCAGATTGGCCAGCAAAACTCTCAGACCGACCAGCAGGCAGGATCAATCCACACTCCCCAACAGGATCACAAGAATTGCCTATCATATATCAATCAATATAATATAAAGGATATAACATCTGATCAATCCTAAGACCTGATTTGGTGTTTGGCCAAAGACTATCCATGTTTATGAATAAGACAGGAAGTGCTGAAAGAGAGTTACATAGTGTTGGCAGCATTATCTTTTCAAAGCAAACAGAACAAAAGTATTGATTCAGGGGCATGAAGTCAACACACTGAAATCCTCCTCCTGCTGAAGTATAGCTTGCTAGGTCAAATGAATGTTACATTATCCATGATCTTTCACATTTAACCAATTTTCATACATAGCTAGTCACAGCTTTTGATTAACCAATTTTTGTGTAGTTGGGGTGCTCCACTTTCAGTAAAGTTAATCCCAGATTTCTGAGCTGCCGCTGCTAATCCCCGTCTGCAATTTTTAGGCAGCAATATAGTGAGTCTATAAAACTACTCAAACAAAAAGAACAACTTTTCACAGGCGAAGTCTTGATAGGGTTGATAGGCGATGAAAATACAGTATGAAGATCTATGAAGAGGAGATAAGGAAGATCAGTGACTATTTACCTTCCTTCTGATTTCTGAAGTGAACTGTCAAAAGAAGCTAATACAAAACTTCTTTAAAGAATCCCACAAAATTTTCCCCTCCAAAGATAAAGAATCTGCTGTTTATATTTGTCACTGGAATACGAGTTGTTGTATTGTCATCAAGTGGCAACTCAAACGCAAATGTGGAACAGTGGCGCCAATCTCAGGTACCCTGCAGTTGTTAAATTGTGGCACATTGATGCATCAGAAGATTGATGAGCATAATTGACAGATGCAATTTGGGAACGCTGACTCAAGAAAATCAAGTTATATCATATTAATCCGCACCCTGCTCTGCCAAATTCAGTAGCCCAGTCATCTGTATCTTAAAGAACGACTAAAGCAATTAACTTCTGAAATGTGATCATAAGTATTTCTCCGATGACTTCCAAATTCTTCCCTCCAAAGATATAACCATAACAGTGACATCATCGTGATACTTTCTTCGATCTCCTTGTGGTATGTCTAATAGTTGATGGAAATCCATGCCTGAAAGCAATTGATAAACAAGTCACTTTACAGATTGTGAAACTCTCACTACTACGGTGCAATGTCCCATTTTTTCCGATCATATAATATTAACTGTTACAGTGTTCCAGATATGTAGGAAGCTGTTATAAATTTCAGTCATTCTATTTCTTTGTGTTCTTCATTCAATATGAGGCCTTCAATCTGGTAGACTTCGTTTTTAATATTTTACTTTCAATTTTAAGCATCCAGTCCCATAAACATTCCATTAATTGTACATCTCATTTTGTCTATAGTATCATCATAGTCCTAAATTTCAATACAACACACACAAACAAAAACCATTTGGTACTTATATACCATTTTCTCTGATTTTTTTTTCTAGAAATTTACATATCTTTATTTCCATTATGCTTGAATATAAAAACCATCTGGTCAGTGTTGAGAAATCTTGGTATTTATTCTATGTAGTATTATGTTTCACCGTTTCTTATGAATGTTAACTTCAAGTTTTACTTTGAGATAATTTAGGAGCTATCTCTAAACATTTGCAAGTCATTTTACAACTTTTAACTTACATATAAGCTAGTCAGTGATTGCTTTGATTCAATCCCTTTTCTAATTTTCTTCTGTTGTCTATCTTCTCCATGACCTTATAACTAAGTCACCCAACAGTCAGAATTATAACGCACTTCAACTCCTTCTGAACTTGCAGAAGGTATTCGCACAGTATAAGGAGGCTGTAGGTCCTAAAGCAGTTTGTGCATGGATTTTACAGAGGCACATTCTTTCCTCTACAAAGGAAAAGTCAACAAGACAAATCATAAACCACAGAACTGCTTGGATAAATTTCTTACCTGCTTTCTTTGCAGCGCGGAGGAGAAGCTCTTCAATCAAATGTTGTGCAGGATCTCCATCTGGAAACCTCTCCATAAAGCTTTCAACGTAAGACACTGCCTCTTGGTTGGTCAAGTATTGATAAAGGCCATCGGAAGAGAGAATCAGAAACTGGTCATTTGGACCAAGCTTATGGTGACAAAGAGAAGGAGCACATGACAAATACGGGGCAGTTCCGATATAATCATTCCTAAACATTTCAAGGAGACCATTGTTCCACTTGGGCTGTCACGAGAATTCAGATGCTACTCTAAGTTAGGTCACTGTCATGTAAACAAAAGAATTGAATATAACGCTCACTTGCTCACAAATTCTTATATCCTAATAATAATAACCAATTTGAATCAGCACATCCAGCATACATACAAGAAACGATGGGCAAATTAAACATGAAACTATTCGAGCAAACCTGCTTAAGAAATCCGGCACCAAATGCCCTTGTAACCTTGAGACGACCTTTCAATCGATCATTCACAACGCACTGGCTATCGTCGGGATGCTCCTGCTTGATTCGCAACACTTCCTGCAAACAATTTTCATCACATCAACCAACCAAGCATCTCAATCATAAATATTACCAAGATGAAGATGAAGATGATGATGACAACTATAGACATACTTCATCAATGCTGGTGCTGTGATCCGTGGACAGCTGCAGTGCAGCAAGCCCCACCGCCGCTTCATCACCGCAATCAATCGTCTCAACAATCCCCTCCACATCACAACTCGAATCCATCTCATGTGGGTGGTACTGCGCCACAATGGCGCGGCTATCGCCCACATTCATGACATATACATCCTCGTCCCTCATGAGCACCGCCAGCAGGCAAGACCCCATCAAGGCCAGCTCCGGATTCCGGTCCATGAACTCGTCCGTCATCTCCAAGTACGCCGCCTCCGTCGCCGCGAGCCCCCGAGCAAGAGCTCGGAGCACGGCGTCGTGGTCGACCGGCCCGACCTTGTGCCTTCGAAAGCTCTGCCCCAACCTCTCCTTCCCGTCACTACTCCGGCTAGAAACGAGTCTGAAATTCGGAAACAAAGGAGTTGTACGTTTGGTGGGGATGTGAATGCAATTGATGGGGAAGGCGAACTGTTTCGAACCAGAGAGATCGATTCCTTGGCCGTCTTCTTCGGCCGCTTCTTCGGCGAGGAGCTCCCACAGGGTCTTCCCTCGCCGGGATGGGGTGCGATTGGACGAGAAGGTGACCCTTTTCGCCGAGCCCCGATGAGAAGGGTTTTGATGGGGCTGGGAGGAAGAAGTTGAGGGTTCAGATTGGTCGACCCAGAGAAGGTCTCGGAGCTCGGCGAAGACGGATCGGTAGAGGTTGCCCATGAGGAACTCGGGGGCGTCGGGGCCGTTGAACCCGTCGTAGATGCCGACGAAGAGCCACCGTTGGTCGTCGGAGACGACGACCTGCACCCTGTCCTCCCCCGCCTTGCCGTGCGCCCACTGCACATTCTCCCCAAACTCCGCTGCCCGGTGGCGGTGGCGGTGGTGGTCCTTTCGGCCGCCGGCGGTGAAGGTGCGGACGGGGACGACGGAGAAGCTGCGGAAGAAGCTCCGGCGGCGGTGGCGGCGGTGGGGGCGGCGGCGAGGGGGGCGGAGAAGGGGACGGCGGACGAGGAGGAGGAGTCGAGGGGGCCGGAGAGGGCGCCGCGCTCGATGGGGCCGGAGAGGAAGAGGCCGGCGGCGGCGGAGCGGTCGAGGGGGCCGGAGGCGGCCGGGAGTAGGGAGACGACGCCGAAGAGCGCGGTGCTCTCGAATGGCAGGTGGAGGTCCGGCAGCAGGCCGACGGTGGGCGGGGTGGCACTGTTCGCCGACACCGAGGCCCCGAAGATGGACCGGAATCGGGACGAGTGGTCGCCGCCGCCGGCGACGGATGAGGTGGAGGGGTAGCGGAAAGAGTGGCCGAGGGTCTCGTCGGCGCCGGCGAAGGGAAGGTCGGCGGCGCTGCGGAGGCAAGGGGTGGAGAAGGCGGAGCCCATGTTAAGTTTTCTCTTTTCATCTCATTTTTGTTTTTTTTGTTTTTTTTTCGTTTGATTCTTCTGCTCTCTCTTACTTATATTTGATTTTATTTATATATGTATATATAATAATCATAATAATAATAATTTATATAATAATAATAATAATAATAATGAACAAGATTATACCAAATAAAATATTACGGGAATGAAAACATAAAGTTTTGTTAAAAAATATTTTGTATTTTGGTTTCATATCATTCATGGATTTAATTACATACCAGCAAGTATAGTTGGTTTTTTTTTCTTTTTTCTTTAGTAAGGGTGGGGTTTTGATTAAGATAGCTTTGGTTTAGTTTGATTTGGACTTTCAATTTTATAAATTAAGTGAAAATGAAACTATTATCGCCCACCTTGTAATAAAAACATGTCCCATGTTTATTTTTATTACAATCTGAGCCTCCTGGCAAAAATGAAAAAAGGAAATATAATGGTTTGACCACTTAATCTTTCGAGTTAGAGCACTTAATAAGAGAATCACAAGCCTTACAATCAATATTTAACGGATTTAATGGTGAAAATATAATTAATTCAAATTAAAGCTTGGAAATTTTAAATAGAGAATGCCTAAATTTGATCATGTTGCATCGACAATATTGTCCGAGTTATGCTCTGGCTCACCCCTCGCATTTTTGTGCGAGGAGAGCTTTTATTATTATGTGGGTAATACAAGAGAGGAGTGAAGATTAATCTACTTTAAATTTGATATGGAGCTATCCAATTAATTAGTTTGAGCCCAAAAAAGAACCACCCAGCTTGTTTAAAACTCTTAGATAAATACGAAATAACTCGAGAAAATATAAAACAAAAATTTTACTCAATTTGTTTCTGAAGGATGAAGCCCCCGAGGTGGGATTTTAGCATCATATATTTGATTTGATAAATATTTTCCCCACATTCAACACTCACGTTCACCACCTACACCCTTGTATATTTTGAATCATAACAAAACACCTAACCCTTAACGTGTGCGGAAAACATATGTATAGCATGATTCGTTTGATTTTTTGTTAGAAAATTTGATAGCGCAGGCTGACTTTTGGAACTACTACGAGGACTTTAGATTGACAGGCTTTTGTTTTGATTCGGATTTTCAAATTTTTGTTGAAGCCGTGCCTACCTACCATCTCAATAAGTGTGAGATCCCAGCTTCCTTTCATTTTTATTTGTGAGTGTTAAACATGAAACCATTAAAACAAAGTGAAGAAAAAGAATGAATAAAATCACAAAAATAATATCAAATATCAAAATTAATTCGGTTAAGTTTGATAGAATTAATAACATGTTATTTAAATCAGCTTTTTGAATACTTTTATATCAACTTAAATATATTAACGTGTGATACCTCAAAATTAATCTCATAATTAATATTTTGCAGAAAAAATTAAATATATGAATAAGAATGTACAAGGTCTATCACAATTTAATCATTTCAAAAAATAATTAGGTGTATCAATTTATACTTTGACCAAATCAGTTATATAAATAATTTTTTAAATCATGATTTTTTTATATATATATTTACTTCAAGTGGGAGTAATGATAATACTACAATTGAATGCGCCGTTTTTGGTGAGCAACTGGTTAAATATAAAAAATCAAATACCTTTTTAGGAAATAAAAAATGACACAAGTCATGGTGGTTCCAAGTTTATTTAAGTTTTTAAAATAGAATTTGTTTATTTTTTTAGTAAATGGTGGAGAACATGAAGCCAATTCAAATGCGATTTGCCCTCCACATTTTTTTACTCAATTTGTAAAAGCAAAAATGATAAATGCTTCCTTGTCCTTTGTTTTCCATTGCTCAACACTCTGTGATCTGTTTTGCCCTTGGACGGTCTTCCCTTTTTATGAATTATTCTTAATCCAAATATAATGCAATAAAAAATAATCTTGTTTTTACCGGGAATCTGCATTTTAAAAAAGTTTGATCAATTTAATAGGACCGTATACCTTGTTTTCACACTTATAATGTATTTAAGTAAAGGCTAATGATATTTTTTAGGGATGGAATTGATAATCTTGGCGATTTAGTTATATATTTTTACAGCATATAATAAAAAACTAATTATAACTTACAATAACTTCCTTAAAATCACTAGAATTATCAATTTTATTACTAAGAAGCATCATTAGCCTTATGTAAAATTTAAGAAAATCATATTTTAAGTATATAATTTCTTCTATTGAAAATGTAACAAAGGCAAAAAGGTTCTTATTTTATATATAATTGCAAGCATAAAAATTAGTGTCAAGGCAAAATACAATTAATTGAATCGAGTAAATCTTTGATCCATGATTTATAAAGGAATGACCTATGATAGTTATATTAAATATTGTGGAGCTTTGGAGAGATAACCCATATTTGTCAAACTTAGAAGAATGAAGTCTTGAATGAGAAAAGTTAGAAATATGGGTGGATGTTGGGCAATCTTAGATAAGTTTAATTATTTAAAGATTTGTCATCGGACACAATCAACTTATAATTATTTACAGATTTGTCAACCGAAAATCTTCCCAAAAGTTAGATTTACACATAGAGATGATAAGTATAAAAGAATACTCTTAGGCATTCCTAATAATTAGTCACACCTCGTGTTCTCTATAAATAAAGCATTCATTCTCATATTTTCACTTATAAACGAGAGGCTCTCTACGAAATCGAATCAAATATTGGTAGGCTTTGGGAAAAAACTCAAATAAAGCTTGTCCACCTATGTATTTTTTAGGTTTGTTAAGCGAAGAGGCTAACCTAATTTGGTTGAGTCCATGTATTCACCCGGCTCGGTCCAACCACTTACTAGCCTAGTCTGGTCCTAGTTTAGTGGAGTCCATATGCTTGCCCGACTTGGTCCAAGTTTCCTTACTAGTTTAGTCTGGTCGAGTCCATGTGCTCGCCAGCTCGGTTCAGCCTCTTTGCTAGCCAGTCTGGTTGAGTCTACGTGCTTGTCCAGCTCGGTTTAGTCCTCTACTCTGGTTGAGTCCATGTGTTCGCCCGACTTGGTTTAGCCCACATACTAGTTTGGTTGAGTCTATGTGCTTACCCGACTCAGTTTAGCTGGTTCATTTATTTAGCCTTGTCGAGTTGTAGACTTGGTTTGCTTTATTGGGTTGAATTGCTGATTTGAGGCTGTTGACTCGGTTAGTTAGTTAACTTTGACTTAATTAGCCCGAGTTGATCAAACAACTCTTTTGTACTTATTTGAATATTCGTCAAGTATATTTTCCTAAAAAGAGTATTTATACCGAGTTGGTACACATAACGTGTATTACATGTGATAAATGTTTTTTTAATTATACTTGCCAAATTGTATTTAGCATCAAGTGGTAGATTTGAGGTCCAAAACTTCGTACGGCAATGGAGTGAATGAATGATCTTTGTAATGAAGGGTTTTTTATAAGTTTTATACCTTAAAGTATTTATCAATAAAAATTTAAATTTGTGTTATGGCAAATTTTGAACTTAATAGTTAATTTAATTGCAATATGTTTTAGTAACAAGTGAGCCTTTGGTGTATCCTTGCACTCTAATATTTGTAATGTATAAGTCCTCAATGAGAGAGGTAACAACCCTTATTTTTATTGTTCTAAGCTTGTACAATAGGCTAGACGCATGCTACAATTTTATATAAATAATAATTTTTAATAGTTCTCCCATTGTATAACAAAACTTCCTTTAATTTACCAATTTTGTTTTCATTTTTTATAGATTTAAAAAGTCCCGAGAAAATAAATAAATAAGTTAAACAATGAATTTCACGGTGGGGAAATTTCTAGCCCTTTGATCTAAATTTTCAAACGTCAGAAACAGAAAAAAGAAGAAAACAAAAAAAAGAGAAAAGTATAATGAACTGTGAGTTTTTTTAAGCGAATTTACAAAGATTTTCACTATCAACTATCAATATCCTAAAATTATGTTGGAAAAAAACTATCCTAAAATCTCAAATTTTCTACTTCAAATACTATTCAGCGTTATGTTATTTTGGTCATTTTCATAGCCTCACATGAAGAGATGGGTTGGACATTCAATCTTTCACTAATTAACTAATTTTTTTATTAACAAGTAAAATGAAGATCAGGTGTGTCCACTTTGAATAAAGTGTTTCCAGGTCTTCAAATGTCTATTTTATTCAACACATCCATAGGGAATAATCAACTAATTAGTCTTTAAGCCCTTTTGTATGGTAGTGGATTAGCTAAACCAAGTCTAATGGGAGGTGGGTCCCTATGGTGGCCAACCCTCAAGCCTTTTCCCAGCCACTTGTTTATCTCCTTGGCATGTCAAACATTTGTGCTATAGTCCACTTTCTTTATCTTCTCATTTATCTGTCATTAACAATGTCCAAGACCCACTAATATGATCTCCAACCACTTTGTAATCTGTTGAATTCAGACCCAAATCCTAAATTAGTCACTGTTCTTGAACCACTAATTCTCTCACCTGTTGGATGTGGTTGGAAGTTGAAATACTTGCTTAATGTGCAAAGAAGCTGCAAATATCTTCGTGTCAAACTGAAAAAAATGTAGCTAATTCCTTAGAAAAGAAAACAAAGTGGAAACTCCGAGCCCGTATCCTTGACCTTCTCTGCAATAAGGCTGTCATCAGCAAGGAGAAAAAGTTAGGTCTTGCACAGGACAACTTCTGCAAACATTATTTTTCACAAATGTCATGCAATATCGCTCGCAGTTTCAAATGATTAATTGGGTTGTTCTGATTTGCTTAGAATAATAAATTATTGGGGTTAACCTCCTGGTATAGTTCGATTTGGCTCCATGTTCAACTTGATTTGAAATTTGATATAAGCTCAATGAACCAAGCTTGGAATTATGTCTGCTTAGCTCAGCTTGTCTTGAAGTTTTGATAAGTATGCATAGATGATAGAAACTTGATTTTATACATCTATTTTATATTTCCTTCATACAATTTCAGAAAAGTAAATAACATTTTGATGCACTCCTTTTTTGTTTAATCGAGAGATATATTAATTGATCCTTCAAACAACATTTTAGTCTATATTTTATATCTAAAAAGGAATTTAAAGAAATGTAAACTAATTAACCAGCTCAAGTAAGTGAAACTCATACTGAAAAAGCCAAAAGTGCTAATATGCTTGACTCAAACTATAAAACAAGTTATCTAATGATGGAGTAATTATCTTCAGTGCAAGCCTCCAGTGGGAAGGTTGGGGCGAGGGCTCCTAATTCCACTCACTTTTAACTTTATAATTTAGATAATATCTATAATAAATTACCTTGTCAAATGAAAACTCAAAGACAAAAGTTAAACTCGAAGCACTTGATAAAAACCTCTACAATTTGTATAATATTGTCACATAATATGATATTGATAATGTCAATTTAGATCCAATAAGCTTATATGCGCCTCTTTTACTTAAAAAGCAAGTTCAAGAAGTTATGGATTTTCTAAAACTTATATACAAGTCATTAGCCTACTCCAAGAACGAACGGGATTAACCCAATAAATTTCCCCCTCATACATCAGGTCACCTAAACTAGCTTCCCCTTCAATTTAGGTTTTCTTGCTGACTTACTGTAACTTCCCCTCACATATTAAGTTACCCAAGTCATCTTCTCCTCACATATATTGAGGTTCATATATTATAGTGAGTTTTTAGAAACCTCTAATTTGGACCAGCCGAATTATCGTGACGTTGTTCAATTTGGGCTAGCCAAATTATTATAACGTTCGAGAAATTTAACCTAACACTTAAGATACCAATAAGTACGGGTAAGTATAAATCATAAGCCTCCACCAGAAGTGACATGAGATTAACTAAATAAATAATATATATATATATATAATAATAATAATAATAATAATAATAATAATATCAATTGAGCTAGACGATCATAAAAGTATAATATTTTTTTCAAGTTTATATTATAATTGCCATAATTTAAATTGGAAATTAATTCAATTTTTAGGGATATTCTTAAATCAGCACAGATCATTGGCACTAAATACCCTCTTAAACATAGTCGTATAACTAACTAACAAAACACAGATTCGCCTCTTTTCTTCATAACATGACATAGGTATACATGCTCATCAACACGGGGCTAAACAGTGACGTCCAAGAAAGCGGCCGGCTTATATATATCTAAGAAACAATGTTCAGCCATATCAGAAAAATGAAGCAAAGACAGATGGAAGAAGGAGATGGCTGGTGGGTAGAACAGATTCCGGGTGTTGTAATTGACAAACTCTCACCTCTTTATCAAAGCTTGATCCATCCCAGCTACAAGCCAAGGCCAGTCACAGTACCCACCATGAAATGAGGTGGTGGACTTTAGTATGGAGAGGTTGCAATATCTACATCTGTATCATTACAGACAGCTTTTCTTGCTAGCTAATAAAAATATGGGGGCCATGGTTGGGATCATTTAGCGTCAATATGACAGTTGGAGCAAAAGTCCAACCCCCAGAAGCTCTTCTTGCTCGTACTCTCATTGCTTCTTTTAAAGCTTCTGTCGTGTTGTTTATTCTGAAAGTAGATCTCTGCAAGAATTTGGTGTTTGTGTTTCAGGGGTATGGGTCCTCCCCTCTTTATCATCCTCTTCATGGAGTGGGCGAAGCACTGGACGCTGGAAGATGGGGAGGGGGCAGTTTTCAGGGAGAGAGAAGACATCTGACAAGGAAATGTAATACTAATATTCTGATATATAAATAATATATAAAATGAAAATCATGATATTATATTATGACCAAGCTCTGCAAGATATTTTAACAGTTTAATTATGATTATAACATCTTATTACTACAACATCAATTTTCCTGCAATCTCTTTTATCAAAAGGAAATATCATTCAAACTCAATACTGGAATCCATCTTAATATAAATATATTTTTATGACATTTTTATTTATATAACGTATATTTTTATTTAAAAATTGTAACTTAATCGTTTAAGTCTAAAATGGATTAACCCTCTGAGCGCATGGGGCAATTTTTTAAAATATGCCACACTTATAACGTACACCATTTTATTATATAATATTACCTACTTGTCACAAGCATGGCAGGTTGGTATCCATGCCGTAGACCCTGCATGGAGTCTGAGCCAGGGGCCCAACACATGATGTGACGCGCAATCAATGTGCTCGAGAAACTGTGGCGTATTCAGAAAAATTTCCAAAATTTGTAAACATTTGGTCAGTAATCCGGGTAATCTCTTTGATAGTTTATATTGGTTTATAGCTTTCAATCTAAAATAAAATGACCATTTTAAAAAGTTTAGAAATATGTACGTAGAAATGATAAAGGGTGAACTTTATTTTATTTATAAATTTTGTAACTTCAATTTTAATTGTTAATTTTTTATTTATCTGTTCATATTATATACTTGTTAATAAAACTACTCATAATTACACTCTCTTGATATAAATTATTAGATAAAAACTTAGTGGTCATTATGCACGTTCATAAAATTCATATATAAATAAAGGTTCATAATATATTATTTTCTTGTATATATATATATATTGATAGTTCATAAAATAATTTCTAGCAATCAATAAATAATTCCAATTGAAAAGTCATTTTTTTGTCTGAGAATTCTAACTTTTAGATTATTTTGTCAAATTGAAATATTTTAACATTGTAGAAAACCATCTAGCCTAGTAGGTCCTAAACCCAAAGATATTAAACTTATATAGGGTTGTATGGGAAGCTCAATCCTTAATAAACATTTTTTTTGTCGACTCGTACAAAACTCACGCATACACATACACACATGTAAAAATAATAAAATATAAATATTATTTAAGTTTAAAATTAGATTGTGTGTGTCAATTTTCATCTAATAAACCATATTTATTTGTATTTTAAAAACTACCTATAACTACTCATTCATAATTATCTAATATAAAATATTATATAAAAAATTAATAGTTATGATGTGACATTTAAAAAAAGATTACATTCAATTATTTTTGTATATACGTATAAAAAAAATAAACTGAGAATTTAAGAACTTATGTTTCGATTGTTGGATATTGGTCAATACTGATCATGATTTTACTTTAGGAATCATCAGCATTATTAATTTTTATTTAAGATATCAAAGTTGGGTCCTAAGTTCTCGTATTCTCACCCTCGGATTATTCGTATAAAAATATATAACAAGTGTAAAAATAGATTGATTGCTGCCGTGCAATTGACAACGGGTAGTCTTCACACCATCTACAGGTAGTCTGTCTCTCTGCTGCCGCTAGTTAGTCAACGCAATAATGCATAGCTGATGGTGATGCCAATCAATCATAAACAAAATGTGGGAAAGATGACGACCGATCAGTTCTCAACTCTCCAAAAAAACAAAGAAGAAAATGTCAATTTAAGACAATGTCTTGCTCGAATTTAAGAATGACTTTGGATAGATTATAGATTAGATATAATTACATCTGTATCCAATCCAATTTTGAATATCTATATCCAATTTGAATTCAAAAATTACATCCATTTTATTTTGCTATAACTGATATCTAATTCAAATCCACCAAATCTATACATGGCCTAATTGAATAAAATAATATAAATTTTAATATAAAATAGAGAATAATAATAAAAATTAATATTTTAAATAATTTAAAATATAAATTTATAAAATATTATATATTTAAATTAAATATGGGCAAAATTACTTTAAAATCACGTCTGATCCTACTATTTTTAAATAAATTATATATAGGATTGGATACAAAAATGAATTAGATGTGGATTGGATTTATGGGTATTGAATATCATAACCCATCCCGACTCTAAATCTATATCAAGTAATTTTAAATGTCATATCATAAAATATATCAGATTTTGAAGAGGTGCACTTCATAATCGATTCAATATATGATACTTCATCATGCATTTAATGTGTTATGCAAGATTCAATAACATATCAAATATTATATATTATTAACATTTATAAATCTCTTAGTATTATAGAAAATTGGTATAGATTTTAAACATATATTCATTCTCTTTTAAGATCTATTATTATCTCATGTTAATGAATTATTTTATATTTTCATATTTTAAACTTTTATTTATAACTTTCTATTATATATTAGGCATATATTTTCCATATTTTGGATTTTTCCAAATTTTGTTCCTTTGAAGGGATGAAATCATCTAAGGGCTGGATATGCTAGTTTAAATTGGATTGTAATTTCTCAAAACAGGGATTCATACTTAATCCTCTTCTAGAAAGGTATAGCTCAACCTATGTATCATTTATCTTATTACATGTCATAATGTACTCCAATGTTTTATGAAATGTAATATCCAATGTTTTATGAAATGTAATATTTTTGGTTGTGCTTAGAAATTTATTTATTTATTTATTTTATATATCACATCTTTTGAAGTTCAATTATTTTCTTACCTTTTGTAGTTTTTTGTTTGGTTTGACATAAATTAGAAATGAGAATAAATGTAAGGGCACCAAAGTTGGTGTTAATAAAATGGTTGCAATGGTTACATAAAAGGTTTTTCTACATCTTCTCCATTTCAATTTGTTCACTATCTGTTCTCAAAGAATTGAGGTTGGCAACAAATTTTTCTCTTCGCTTCATCCAAAGTTCTACTATATTTTGAAAAAGTCGAATGGTGCGACTAAATTATGTCAATAATATAACAAGTGTACTTATCATGATTAAATAATAAGACGAATGAGTAAAGAATCATTCCCACAATAATATACTATATAATCAATTAAATCTTCACACTATGCATATTATACAAGAGAGAAAATAACAATTTTTAATGATTTTTAATTCACTAATTTGAATCTAAAAACAAATAAAAAAAGCTATTTTGTAATCTAATCTTGAGGTTTTCACAATATACAAATTGTAACACACCAAATTAATATGAACCCAAACCAAATCGAACCATTGAACCTTAGTTTGCCATTTTTTATTCTTTATTGTGAATTATCGATCACACCCGGGATCCTAAACCCTAAGCCCGAGCGCAAACATCTAAATCTGTAACCAGCACACATGCAATGCAGGAATGAGATAGGCTCATGCAATAGAGTTCTTATCAGCCAAAGTTACAAAGAAGCTTAAAACTAGGGCAAACAAAATCTTGTAGAGTCTCCATCTTTAGCAACATCCTCACTTTAGTAACCAGAGACAGATTTCCAGCATCTTGTTCCTCATGGCATGCGTTGATAGTCCATCTTGTGATCCCCAGTTGCAAGCATCTAAACAATATATGAACTCATCGTAAGCAGGTGACCACTATAGTCTGGTCTTTGCCCTTTGGCGTCTAACAGAAACAACGGAATGGCAGATGATGTGACAACTGTAATACCATTTGATAAGAACTTACTTCGTATCAGGTATATTGGGGTTAAAATATAGTAATTTTAGAGAGGAGATGAGAGGAAAATAGAGGAATTTGGGATGCAAGAGGGACGAAAATCCATATAGAGAGTAAAATAGTAAGCAGCACAAAACTCCAACAGGTAGAGAGATGGGTTTCCACAACTCCAAATCTCTTTTTATTCATTACTGTTCATGTACATTTAAATACATATTCAGTTACAACTTAAAAAAGTAAAAAATAAACACAGGATATATAGCCTTCTCTACTTCCAATAACTGCTAGAACCCATTTCTACAATAGTGTTCTCTTAGAATTATGCACAAATCATATTTATATATTTAATTTGTTCACCGATAAAAAACTGTCTTTTAAGATACCAAAATGTGGTTGCTAAAGACTTGCTTCAGGTGACAAATAATATTTATAACTAGATTTGCAACTGCATTTTGTAGTTATTGAAGCTGTGGTTACAAACAAATTTTGCAACCAAATATTTGCAGCAACCGCTTCTTCCGTTGCAAAGCGGTAACAAAATTTGCAATTTTTTTGAAAAACTTATTTCCAATGTCTTTTCCTTTACAAATCTGTAGCAAAATTTAAAAAGTATATAAAAAGTATTTCTTTTAATTGAATATTTTTTAAACATAAAAAACTTTTTGAATCGAGTCTCAATAGATTCGAAACACCATCCCAATTGAAAAAATCAATTGCGCTTTCACCTTTCAAGCTAGAGACTCATCTTTAAAATATATATCATTTATTAATATACAATTGAGAGGGCATTTATCTCAACACATGATTAGCAAAGGATAGTGTAACACGCCGATTTGGCCCGCATATCAAATCGAATCAAACTAATAAATTTTGTAATACAAATTCATAACTTATTAAAATGAAGAATCAAAATAAGGACCTAACCACTAAAGTCATCAAAAGAATAATCTGAGGGAATCTAATGCGCAGACAACACTAAATGCGTGCAAGACACCTAGGTCTTGCTCATGAAAATAAAATATCGTAAATGAGTTAAATTACAAAGGAAATTATGTTTCTAGAGAAAATTATGCAGACTCTCCCATGTAAATAGGATGATGAAAAAATTCACATAATATGTATAATTATCATTCAATTAGAGAATAATCACATAATACTTCATAATACATTTATCAGGCTGTGGCCTTGCCTGGTGTTCACATGGGCCATTTCCCATTATCAGGTTGTAGCCTTGCTTGGTATTCACATGGGCCATTTCCCGTAATTATAAATTACAGAAGCTCCTCCAACCTATGTTCCTTCTTCGCTCTATGTATCTACACAAGTAACATGTTTTGCGTACCTAAATTATTTAACTATTAGTTTCAGGATTGTGGGGCTTGAAGAAACCTATACAAAATGAGTTAGATTTGCTTATCCCAAAGTATTTCGTCTACAAAATAAAAAAATATAGTTAGGTAAACAAAAGCAAATTGTCATTGTATCATATCATGTGGTACAAACCGGCATGAGTCATAACACAAGTCTCAAGGTTACACGATCACAACATCATCACATTATCTATAGTTACAAGACATCACATAAATGTGCCACACATATCTAAAATAATAAAAGTCCCCAAAGGACACAACATAGTACACAACCAAAGGCCCACAACACCAAAAATCGGCCCAACATCTACTAGGGTCATCGTGATCTGCCCAATTATATCAGCCAACACCAATCCTGTAACATGCTAAATCCGGTTCATGCTCGTGAACTGAACTGGAATGTCACAGGTCTTGATTGGATCGATTAACCTGAACCCAACTCGTGAGGATCTATTCTTGGAGTCTTAAGATGACAATAGTAATTGCGATGCATTGATGAATGCATAGAACCCTAATATGTTACTATATGGATGACATGTCAATCAATTTACATACCAAAATATTTTAATAAAAATAATAAAATTTCCCAAATTAAAACGGACAAAATCTCTCCTAAAAGTACAATTAGGGGCCACTTTGTCAAAACAACATATACAAATATGTACATATCAAACATTATCATTCACACAAAATTCTAATATGTTATTCGAGTCATTCTAAATCTTTGGTCTCGACTCACCTGTGCATTCTATTCATATTTATCATTAAAATTCTGGGTCTTGACCCACTTGTTGTACATATTTAATATCTAAATATATTTACTCAAATATATGTATTCACATGTCACAATTAGAAATTCTGTTACTGAAGCAAATAATATATCACATCATATTATCATATATTGCATTTTATCATATCATTCTCAATGTAGTGTTAATATAAACAAAATTTTAACATTTTATTGTTTGACATGTGTGTACAAGAGACATCACTGCTCCTCCATCCAGTCTAATACATTAAACTCATGATTATCACCTATATATATTATAAAAACACGTCAGTAACAAGCGTTATTAGTCCAAAATATAACTATATCAAACTGGCTATGAGAGCTAACTCTCATATAAAGAAAAAATTTATATACTTCACCAGAATTCTCTGAAGGGCACCTACTGAGGAGGCCACCAGGCTGCAGGACCAGTAGCATTTCGAACTGATTGGTCTACTGATGCTTCTCTTGGCACTTTCTCATTCTACTTTTCTGGTCGCTCGGGATTACAAGTGTATCCTAAGCCCTCTCCTTTCCTCCATAATTCTCCTGACCTTGAGCATGAACGTTGAGTACTCTCAGGTAATCGCCTTAAGTACCTTTTGAACCACAAGTCCAGACTTGTGCTGTACTTAATAGTACCCATAAACCTTCATGTTTTCTGGGTGCGAGGAACTCAAACACAGAGTTGTCAGGATTCCTTGGGAATGTAATAGCCCGCTCACTAATCTAGAGCTCGCTTTGTCTATCACGTGCACCCGCTCATGGTACATGCAAGTCGGTTTCACCATTTATTGTCTCACTAAAAACTTGATAAAATTATATATATGGGCATGGGAAGGGATGTATATAATAGACCCGAAGGCAACTTGTGGTGGATCTTGTTTTTGAAATCATATTCGAGGGATCTTATCCTCGAGGGTTCTTAATCCAGAAAACTATTCGACTAAATGGTCCGAGTTAAGTGGGATCCGATAAAACACTACTTAACCTGTCCTACAATCTGTAAAAATAAATCACGATAGAATAGAATAATAAATCAAGGGCAAGTCCTAAATGGACCTGGCAGAAGCTCCAAGCGTATTCTCATGGATATGTAGCGAGCTCCTAATCCGAATCTACACATCAAAACTAAATATTTACGCCCATTCTAATCATGTGATGCATGAATGAGATAAAGAACTATATAAAATCACACTTAGTCAAACAAGGAACACAACTAAACATATGCAATCACAAACAGTTGAATAAAAGACACATCACAAGACAAGTGAAATTATGAAATAACTAGTGTTGCTATATAATCAGATAATTCCTCGATAACTACTAAGTGCTTCATGAATTCTCAATTCATGCTCAATAACTACTAATTGATTTCTAAATTCTCAATTCATGTTCAATTCTTGATTTATGCTCATGACTAATTCCATCAACACATCATGACAAAAATTCTTAACTAGGGCATTCAATTCCTATAGAGTTAGTTATAATAAACTATTCAAATCACATTAAAATGTCTAACCCTAATTCACCATTATCATCCATTTCCAATTACAATCTATTAACTTACTAGGTAACATCAATCTAGATCATGAATTCATCATTTCATCATTTTGATTCATAATAACATAATCCATGATTCTATCCATACTCCAATGCTATATGTAACATGTTGTGTTCAACTTAATATCTCTATTAATCACTAATTCACATATTACCCTAATAAAGGAAATCTAGGATTTTTAATTGTACTTTAATCATAGCATTTGTAATTAATTATGATCAACAACACCTTAACACAGTTCAACCTTAATTGCTTGTATAAATTTCCCAATGCTATCTCTTACAGCATTTCCATGCAAACAACTTATTTTTGGGCATCCCAACCAACTATCAATCCAATTACATTAGTTCGTAAAAATTAATACCTAACTCCATATTTTCTTTAATTCGATGCAATACATATCAATTATCATAATTTAATCATATTATGCTATCCACAATCATGAACTAAAATCAAATTAATCGGATAAAATTCTATACTAATGTCATGACGACGGTGACGGCAACAACGGTTAGGGCTGCCGTTGGCATGGCTGCGGTTCGGCCGAGGGAGGACTTGGTTGGGCTAGGACGAAATGAGGCCTGATCGGGGCTGCTTTGGCTGGCCTACAACTGGCCGACAACACTGTGGCTGGCCGCCAGCGAAAACACCGCAAATCGGCAACTACGCTATGACATGGTTCTGTTGTGAGGGATGACGGACGCCGGGAGGAGTAGACGGGGCTCGACCTCGGTCGGGGTGGTCAAGGAAGGGGGCAGACTAGGCCGGGAGTACATGGTCGGCAGTGATGATAGTCGCCGACGACAACCGAGCAACATGCAGTGGAGGATCTCTTGGTAAACCAATCAAGGCAGCGGCTTTTGTCGCCCCCAACAGTGGCAGGGGTTGGATGACGTTGGCGATGTTGAGGGAGAGCCGTGGATGGCCAGAGATGATGGGACGCGGCCGGAGGCGATCCTAGAAAACAGAGCAAGGTGGCTAGCGAGAGTGATTGCCGAAAGGAACTTGTCTAGCCAGTACAGGGTAGGAGGTGGTCGTGTAAGGGATAGGGGGTTGACAGAGAGGGCAGCAGTGGCACTAAAGGCTGGCGACAATGCATGCAAGAGGAAGCCTTGTTTTCAGCATGGGTCGTTGTGCATGTTGTCACAGAGGCCAGGGAAGGGTCGGGAAGGATGAGGGAAGGGGTGGGAAGAGGGTAGGGAGAGGAGGAATGAAGGGAGTGGGGTGAGGTGGCGACAATGGCATTGGTTGGCTATGGTGCTGGCCGATAGTGGTGCGGCTGGCGGCGAGGTTGCCCATGGTGGGGTGGCGCGACAGAAACAGAGACGAAGGGGAAAAAATAAAAACAGAGTCAGGGGTGTCGGGATGGAAAAGAAGAAAAAGGGAGGGGCAATTTTGTAAATAAAACTTGACTCGCTCTCTACTTGAGTGATGTTATCATCATATACTTAGGTACACATGACCCTTATTGTAACACCTCAAATCCGGTTCACGCTCGTAAACCGATCCAGCATGTTATAGGCCCCGGTTAGGTCGGCTAACCCGAACCTAACACGTGCGGATCTAATCTCGGCGTCTTAAGATGAAGATACGACTCGTCATGCATGGATAAATGCTCAAAATCCTAACTATGATACTACATGGATGACGTGCAAGGTAATTCATACAACAATACGATTACGATCAAAATTAATAAAAATTCTAAAATACAACGGACAGAGGTCTCCCCTAAAAGTGCAATTAGGGTCCACCCTGTCAAAATAATATATACAAGTATATATACATATATCAACAATTTCATTAACATACAATCTAATATACTGTAAACTCATTCTAAAACTAGGGTCTCAACCCACTACGCTATCATTGCGCAATCTGATTCATGTTCACATCATCTCATCATGTCTTAACAATTAATCACGTCACATCATCATGTCTTAAACATTTAATCACACCATATAATAATATCATAAACACAATATTAAACACTCAATCTGACTGACATGTGTGCAAGCGACAACAGTGCTCCTCCGTCCAAGCTGGCTCCTCCAACTCGTGATTATTACCTACATATAGTATAAAAACACGTCAGTAACAAGTGTTACTGGTCCGAAAAATAAAATAACTATAACAAGCTGGCTATGAGAGCAAACTCTCATATGAAAGAAAACATCATATGCTCCACGTGAACACTCTGAAGGGCACTACTGAGGAGCCACTGGGCTGCAGACCCGGTAGCATCCCGAACTTACTGATCTGGTACTGTGCCACTCACGACACTTCTTTTCAGTACTTCACGTAAACTTTATCCTAAGCCCTCTCCTTACCTCCATATTTCTCCTGGCCTTGAGCACGAAGGCCGAGTACTCTCAGGCAGTCGCCTTTAGTACCCTTTGAACCACAAGTCCGGACATGCGCTGTACTAAACAGTACCCGTAAACCTCCACGTTCTCCGGGTGTGAGGAACTCAAACGCGGAGTTGTCAGGATCCCTCGGGAATGGAACAGTCCGCTGGCACTAATCCAGAGCCCGCTTTGACTGTCACGACATCCGCTCATGGTACGTGCAGTCGGTTTCTCCATCTCTCGTCTCACTGAAAACGCGAAAACTACATATATATAGGGCTGGGTAGGGATTTATATAATAGGCCCGAAGGCAACTTGTAGTGGATCTTGTTTTCGAAATCATCCTCGAGGGATCTCATCCTCGAGGGGTTATTAATCTGGAAAACTGTTCGGTTAAATGGCCCGAGTTAAGTGGGATCCGATAAAACGCCACTTAACCCGTCCTGCAGATAATAAAATAAACATACAATAGAAGAGCGTAAAACAAAGGCGAGTCCTAAACGGACCTGGTAGAAGCTCCAAGCGTGTCATCGCGCCTAGGCGGCGAGCTCCTACTCCGTACCTACACATCAAAACTAAATACTAATGCCCGCTAACTAAATGATGAATCAAACACGTCATGATCAAACACACTCACACAATCAAACATCCATCAACAGGCAAATAATCATAAGTATGAAAATAATTATAACTAATCCTATTCATACTAATTTTACTATGTTTTTACGTCATACTCGATTAGCATGCTCATATTTACTTTATCTCATTAAATCACTTACTATTCATTCCCTGTTAATCACATCATGCACATCTTTACTTCATTCATAGTCTGGCATTCATCATGACAACTACTCAATTCTAACATGCTATACTAACAATTATCATCAATTTTAAATAATCAAATCGGAGGTAATTATACCTCACGTCGTCGGCAATTGGCGACGGCTAGGATTCCGTCGCGTGTCTCAGAGCTCGAATTCGACACTCGGCGGCATCCGAAGTCGATCAGGTTCGACTGGATGAACTCTGCGGAAGATCTGCCAAATTCCTGCAAATCTGGTTTTCCGGCGGATTTCGGTGGTTTTCCAACGAGTTACGGTGGTTTTCCGGCAACAACTGCCGGCGGCGTCTACTAGCCGAAAAGTAAGGGTATTGGGTACCCTTGGAACCGGCTCGGCAAGCCCGACTCATCTATGACGTCGACGTGGTCTGTAACACCCCAAATCCGGTTCACACTCGTGAACCGAACCGGCATGTTACAGGCCCCGGTTAGGTCGGCTAACCCGAACCTAACTCATGCGGATCCAATCTCGGCGTCTTAAGATGAAGATACGACTCGCTAATGCATGTGATGAATGCATACAACCCTAACATGGTACTACATGAATGACATGCAATTCAATGTTCACACCAATACAATTACGATCAAAATCAATAAAAATTCTAAAATAAAACGGACAGAATTTCCCCTAAAAGTGCAATTAGGGTCCACCCTGTCAAAATAATATATACACAATATATATGCATATATCAATAATATTAATCACACATACTTCTAATCATACTGTATATTCATTATAGAACTTGTGTCATACTTCTGCTGCGCACTCTGATCACATCTCACCTCTTATCATCATATCTTAGCTTTTCATCATGTCATAACATTATCTCATTGAGTCATAATCATATCTATCATGTCTTAGTATTTCACATCATTCACAATATGATAGCATCATAAACAAAATATAAACACTCAATCGACTAACATGTGTGCAAGTGACAACAATGCTCCTCCGTCCAAGCTGGCTCATCCAACTCGTGATTATCACCTACATATAGTATAAGAAACACGTCAGTAACAAGTGTTACTGGTCCGGAAAATAAAATAACTATAACAAACTGGCTATGAGAGCAAACTCTCATATGAAAGAAAACATCATACTCCACGTGAACACTCTGAAGGGCACTACTGAGGAGCCACTGGGCTGCAGACCCGGTAGCATCCCGAACTTACTGATCTGCTGCTGGTACTGTGCCGCTCTCGGCACTTCTTTTCAGTACTTCTCGTGAAACTTTATCCTAAGCCCTCTCCTTACCTCCATATTTCTCCTGGCCTTGAGCACGAAGGCCGAGTACTCTCAGGCAGTCGCCTTTAGTACCCTTTGAACCACAAGTCCGGACATGCGCTGTACTAAACAGTACCCGTAAACCTCCACGTTCTCCGGGTGTGAGGAACTCAAACGCGGAGTTGTCAGGATCCCTCGGGAATGGAACAGTCCGCTGGCACTAATCCAGAGCCCGCTTTGACTGTCACGGCATCCTCTGCATGGTACGTGCAGTCGATTTCTCCATCTCTCGTCTCACTGAAAACGCGAAAAACTACATATATATAGGGCTGGGTAGGGATTTATATAATAGGCCCGAAGGCAACTTGTGGTGGATCTTGTTTTCGAAATCATCCTCGAGGGATCTCATCCTCGAGGGGTTATTAATCCGGAAAACTATTCGGTTAAATGGCCCGAGTTAAGTGGGATCCGATAAAACGCCACTTAACTCGTCCTGCAGGCATTAAAACAAACATACAATAGAAAAGACGTAAAACAGACGAGTCCTAAACGGACCTGGTAGAAGCTCCAAGCGTGTCATCGCGCCTAGGCGGCGAGCTCCTACTCCGTACCTACACATCAAAACTAAATACTAACGCCCGCTAACTAAATGATGCATCAAATCAGACATGACTATCACACCACAATACAATCATCAATCGTCACAATCAACATCATAAATATGAAAATAATTCTAACTCATCCTATTCATGACCAATTTTATTGTATTTTTCCTAAGTTACATCATACTCGATTATCATGCTCAATTTACTCTACTTCATTAGATCACTTAACCTTCATGCACTATCAATCACATCATGCAACTTATCACTTCATTCACTTAATCCTCACATGCACTATCAATCACATCATAAATCAATCCTAGCATGCTGTGCTAACAATCATCATCAATTTTAAATAAATCAATCGGAGGTAATTATACCTCACGTCGTCGGCAATCGGCGACGGCTAGGGTTCCGTCGCGCGTCTCGGAGCTCGAATTCGGCGCTCATCGGCGTCCGACGCTCGATCGGGTCCAACTGGGTGAGCTCCGCGGAAGATCCGGTGAATTCCAGCGAATTCCAGAAATTTTCCGGTGGTTTTCCGGCAGCTACTGGCGGTTTTCCGGCGGCTTCCGGTGGTTTTCCGGCGACAATCAGCCGGCGGCGTCTACTAGCCGGAAAGTGGTCGTGTTGGGTACCCTCGGAACCGGCTCGGCGAGCCCGACTCATCTATGACATCAGCGTGGCCAATGGAGGTGGCGGCTCGCCGGAAAACGGCAAAACAGAGCCGGCGGTGATGGGTCGCTAGATCCGGCCGGCCACGGTGGCGACGGCCTCCGTTCCGGTCGGGGAAGGTCGCTGGAAGGCTGAGGGTGTTGAGGCGACCGACCGATCGCGGCGGCGCTGGTCGCCGGCGGTGGAATCGGCGACGGAAGCGCAACGCGGGCGCGGCGTCGCGGCGTGGCTTCCTCGCGTCGCGGCGGTCCGATGGGGGCCGGACCTGGTCGGGGCGGCATGGCGACGCCGTGGCCGGGCTGGGCGGCGTCGATCGGCGGCCAGGCGGCGTCGGCCGTGGCGGCGGTGGCGCGCGAACAGGGGCGGCGCGGGCGAGGGTTTGGGGAAGAAGAGAAGGAAAGGTCGAGGGGTGTGTGGTGGCAAACTCGTAAATATTACTTGACTCGTCTCCGGCTCGAGTCAAGTATAATAACTAAGTCGTATTAAATCCTAAAAAAATTCATAAAAATTGGGAAAAATCCCATAAAATCAAACAACACCAAAAATCATAATGATATGCTCTAGAACTATCAACCCACCCAAACTGCCCGTAACGCGTCCTAACGCGGTAAACGGCCTAATACTAATTCTACGATCCACTATATATAAAAATAATAAAAAAATGAACTGGCATACTCTCATATATCTGATAACTCATTCTGTTCTGCTGTGTTCATGACGTTATCATCATATACTTGGGTACGCATGACCCTCATAGCTCATACACGCGACTCGGCGTCGGCTCGGTACACGTGTCCTGAAACTGACTCAACTCGAAAAATAACGGTCGACCCGACCGGTTCTGAATATAAAACCCTGACTCGAATCGTGGGTTTTACAATCTTCCCTCCTTATAAAAATTTCGTCCTCAAAATTTTAACTAAAGGAGGTTCTGCTGAACTACTACCTGGAAGCTAGATACACACCAGTTGTATCCTCTACTCTTCGATAGTCATGTAAATCCTCACTGTAGCTGCACCGTTATGGCGGTTTTGCTTATGATCCTGTCAATATCAACATTCTGTTTCTAAGCTGTCTGTGCCTATTCTGACATGACCATCATCCTTCTCTTCTGTTCTGATCCCTACTGCTAACTCGGCGGAAAAACCCTAGGTCACCCCTAAGGGCCTATTGGGTTGGTCAAGCAGATACTCTAGAGTATCGCAAGGTTCTAATATGGGCTATGTCTGGGAAGATTATGTCGATGGTAAGACCTACCTGCTAACATCTACCCATGTCTCTCTAATCTTCATCTAGTGAAAGGTCACCTACATGTACTCGCAGGAACTCTATCTCTAGGTCCCACAATCACCTCAAGGCCTGCTATGAGTCTCCTACTAAGTACGGTGGATACCCTAATGAGCTGCACGGCTCACTGTCGCCAGTCTAGGTCCAACTCTCAGGTGTCCCTATACAAGGAACTGGACCGCTCACTTGGTTATAGTTGACTCGGTCCTGAGTCATGTATCTCACTCTGTTCTATAAGAGAACAAGGATGGCTGCTATGACTCTACTGTATACTATGGATTCTGGTGGCTATCTATACAACCACTAACTACTACTGTAAAGGTATGGTCGGAGAACACCTGTACATACACAGCGTGTCTCAAGGAGTATGATAACATACTCTGCATGGGGCTGTAGAGTCTGCATCTGGTCTGTGGCATGTGCTCTGTACTCTGGTCAATGTATACTCATCTCAATCATCTGGGTAAACTGATAGTAAAATTGATACATAAAGGGTGAGTGGAAATCCTCAAGTGAAAACTCCACTCTGTCTGATATCTCTGGGTTATAGGAAGGGAGGCTGAATCTCATGGAAATCTAGTCACACTGCTCAAGAACTCTCAATAGGGGACATCTCATCCTCACATGTGGTATCTGATGCAAGGCAAATAGGGAACTCCATTAGGCTAAGAAAAACTTGCTACATAGATATGTCACTCTGATCTATGGTAAGGTTAGGGTGTCATGCAAATGGCAGGGGAAATAAAATCCCTATGTAGCATACTAGGTGGCTAAAATCTCGGTAGGTCTATGGACTTGTCTCTAAGATCACCATGATTTACTATGCCACAGGTGATCAGTCTGTGGAACAGTCAATCAATGACAAATCTCAGAAACGGCTCCTAAGTGGCTCTAGTTCAATCAGCTAACAGTAGGCACATATTTCTCGATACTGTACTAGTCACGCACTTCTAAACGGGCGGGGTTCAAACGACCCAAAGAACCACTGTCTCTCCTCAAGTCTACGGGGACTCATAATGAGGTTCGACACATGTCTCGTCCGCTCTTCAGTGGTGTGTGACCTGCCGTCCCGTACCGATTTGTAGTACTAATCTTGACTCACATGACTACTACCGCTGTGGTAGACTCTCAAGCAAAGCTATCAACCAAGATGAGCATACACTGGTATCACTCCGTCTGGTCTGCATGGTCTGTTCTGTCTGAAGTCCCTATTCACGTTGTTCTCAAGCTGGGGTGAGGTCCGTCATCGTAAGATTGGTCTGCCCATACCAACCTGCACTGTAAACCCTAATCAGTACCATGAAGGTACTTCTATACTCAGGGTAGGGCTCAACCCTATGTCTCAAGGTAAGGACCTAATCGTGCTGGCGAAACACAAGGGAATCGCTATCTCTCTGGAAAACACTCTCGCTGAACCCTCTATCTATGCCCCATACTAAGTCAAACTCCTATCGCTGGCTGGCCAATCGCTAAATGGGTTAAACTACGACGTGTGATCATCTACTAACCATCTTGTTTGTGTATGCCAATTGTGGCCCATGGATGCCCCATCATACAGTCTGTACAATCCAATCATTGTGACCGCCCATCTGGAGGTCACTACTGTCATGTTCCCTGACTCTGTCCATACGCATCCCTATGAGACTGTAACTAACAGTGTCTGATGGGGACATCTTGCAATATTCATCTGACCCAAGGGTATCAGGTCAAAACACTAATTGCAAGAGAGCTGTGAAGTCGGATCCTATGCCATCTCATCCAAATGACTCACTTTTCCTAACTCTTCTCTGTTCTGCTAATTTCCAATGTGGCTATATCTTGTTCCTCAAATTCTGGTCCTACTAAGATCTAACTAATCTAATCGGTCGGCGGATGAGCAATACACGGACGGCGGTAGTGCATCTTCGGTCGGTGGTAGTGCATCTCGGACGGCGGTTGTGCACCTCGGCGGTGGTTGTGTGACTAGGTCGGCAGTCGTGCAACTCGGTCGGCGGTTGTGCAACTCGGTCGGCGGTTGTGCACTCGGTCGTGGTTGTGCATCGTCGGCGGTTGTGCAACTCGGTCGGCGGTTGTGCAACTCTGTCGGCAACAGTGCTACCTAAGTGCTAAAAATCTGATCTTGGATCGTATGCATCGTAAATCCACTATCTTCTCTGACATGTCTTCCGCCATTTGTATGTCTCCCTAGACGTGGTTGCTAACAACTCTGCTTAGGTTGTCCAATCATGCGTGTCTGATCCGGAGAGGTTTGGATCATGGTGCTGACACATATGATGGTAAACCTATGCCGAACCCACTCTAATCTCCTAAAATCTGAGTGGCTGCTTCCATTAGTGTTGACTGGCCCTCACACGGCAATCACTGGTCTGGTACCTTATCTCTGGTAGAATCTGGTCAAATAACTAATCTCACAGGCAATGGTAGTCCTGATCTTTTCCTTGTCATATCGAGACCTATGTCTGGCAAAAGGAAGTCAAAACTTCTGCCCATAGGTCATAAACTAGTGGAAGAGGAGGATGCGGTGAAGTGCTAATCAAACTGTCGATCCACCACACTACTCATCCTCATTCATCACTATCTCCTGGAAGTGGCTCATCTCATGTGCCAACTAACTTGCTAATATCTCTATACTTCAAGCTCCTTATTATTACCCCATTTTTGTTTTAACTCATTCCTATCATGTACACCATGTCCCATGGAAACAAGACTAATGTAGTGACATGCAAGACACTAACATCTGGTCAATCATCTAATTCACTTATGCGATGGACAGAACTAGTGGGTCTCTAAGCCCATCAAGACAATCTTGTCAGATTCCTGCTCACATCTGCTAACGTCCGAATCTGGTATAAAATAAGACTTTATACCCATTATACCTCTGCTAGCACTACAATATTCCTCGCTCACATCTAACTGACAAACAGTCTGATATCACTATAACAATCCATAAAAATGACTTGCCACCTCAACTAAGGCCAATTCCACATATTTCTGATCAAGTCTTGAATACACTGTTATCCAAACAACTTATGAAGAAAATCTGCATCTAAAGAAAATATACGAAAACATACCTGCCAGCTGGACTCGGAGCAGTCTTTGCACACACATCACCTATAAAAGTATCATACATCTTAATCGGCCGAGAGTGGCTCTGATACCAATTCTGTAACACCCCAAATCCGGTTCACACTCGTGAACCGAACCGGCATGTTACAGGCCCCGGTTAGGTCGGCTAACCCGAACCTAACTCATGCGGATCCAATCTCGGCGTCTTAAGATGAAGATCCAACTTGCTATATGTATGTGATGAATGCATACAACCCTAACGTGGATACTACATAGATGACATGCAACTCAAGTTTCACACCAACACAATTACAATCAAAATTAGTAAAAATTCTAAAATGAAACGGACAGAATTTCCCCTAAAAATGCACTTAGGGTCCACCCTGTCAAAATCAATATATACAAACATATATACGTATAGCAACACTAGCATTCACACAGACTTCTAATCTACTGTATATTCATCATAGTCTCTGGCATACTTCTGGGTACTCTAATCACATCACACTCTTATGCATGCGCTACTCTAAACATTTCATATGTCATGTCATTGTCATGCCTCAACATATTCTACATCTATATCACATGTTTATAAAATAACATTATAAACAAAACATTAAACATTCAATCGACTAACATGTGTGCAAGCGACAGACCTTATTACTCCTCCGTCCTAGCCGGCTCATCCATCTCGTGCTTATCACCTACATATATATAGGAAAAACGTCAGTAACAAGCGTTACTGGTCCGGAAAAGAAAATAACTATAACAAATTGGCTATGAGAACAAACTCTCATATGAAAGAAAACATCATACTCCACGTGAACACTCTGAAGGGCACTACTGAGGAGCCACTGGGCTGCAGACCCGGTAGCATCCCGAACTTACTGATCTGCTGCTGGTACTGTGCCGCTCTCGGCACTTCTTTTTCAATACTTCTCGTGAAACTTTATCCTAAGCCTTCTCCTTACCTCCATATTTCTCCTGGCCTTGAGCACGAAGGCTGAGTACTCTCAGGCAGTCGCCTTTAGTACCCTTTGAACCACAAGTCCGGACATGCGTTGTACTAAATAGTACCCGTAAACCTCCACGTTCTCCGGGTGTGAGGAACTCAAACGCAGAGTTGTCGGGATCCCTCGGGAATAGAACAGTCCGCTGGCACTAATCCAGAGCCCGCTTTGACTGTCACGACATCCTCTGCATGGTACGTGCAGTCGATTTCTCCATCTTTCGTCTCACTGAAAACGCGAAAACTACATATATATATAGGCTTGGGTAGGGAGTTATATAATAGGCCCGAAGGCAACTTGTGGTGGATCTTGTTTTCAAAATCAACCTCGAGGGATCTCATCCTCGAGGGGTTATTAATCCGGAAAATATTCGGTTAAATGGCCCGAGTTAAGTGGGATCCAATAAAACGCCACTTAACTCGTCCTGCAAGCAATAAGATAAACATACAATAGAAAAGACGTAAAACAGAGTCGAGTCCTAAACGGACCTGGTAGAAGCTCCAAGCGTGTCATCGCGCCTAGGCGGCGAGCTCCTACTCCGTACCTACACATCAAAACTAAATACTAACGCCCGCTAACTAAATGATGCATCAAATCCGACATGACCATCACACCGGTGAAAAACTAGGGTTGATATAAAAACTTCCAAATGCACCAATGCAAAGGCGTTCTGGGACTGCAAATTCCCATATGCATGCCTCGTGTATGGGAACAAAAGCACTGGATGGGCGCCCTTGCACCTGACATTTAACCACGACAAGAAAAATAGAGAAAAGAAGAATAAAGGGAAGAAAGGGAAGGAGGGAAAGGAAAGGGGAAAAAATGAAAAGTGGGGCGAGACAATTTATAACACATGACTAGGGCTCAGGGGTATACCGAGGATGTATGTGATATGGCTTTAACGTGACACATAACCTAGGCTAACTAAATACCCGGAACAACAACAAGGCTTGGGGCCGACCAAATAAAAATCAACGGTGGAAATGCCTAATGCCCAACTCCACAACAATACATATGGACTCGCTAGTGCCAACCCGATCGAATCAGATCGGTGGCTTGTTAAAAGAGTCAAACCAAAGACTAACTAGTCATAAAAACACCAAAACTACAAGTCAAGTTTTATATAAAATAAATTTATCTCAATACAGCTCGACCAATCATACATATAAAATGACTAAGGCAACAACTAAAACTTAAATATTGACACAATGGAAAAGATAACAAGAAAAAATTAATATATGGAAAAGATAACGAAAAAAAATTAATATAATCATCACACAACAAGTTGAACTTCTAGCTAATAATGGTGTCTCATAAAAAATCATTTTACTAAAAACATCGGCACTGATCTATAGCTATCATGATCTCACAAGCGTAATACAAATAATGAGTTTGCAATGCAGATATCCTAATCAAAGTTAGATATCTTGCCATTAGTAACTTACATCTTCAACTGCCATTCCAAATGCCCAACCCCAGCCCCCATATCATATTTGTCAAACTCCATAATCTGGCAATGTATAAGCAATTAAAGAAATGAAACGAGCATGACAGACATACCAACTTTACAAAATAATTATGGCAGTAAAACACAAAAAAATGAGCACCTACCAAATATTCAAGGGTTCGAAGTATACCAAGAATCGACTTGAAACCGGTGGAAATAACAGCCACTGGAGTCTTCCCAAGCTCAATATGATCAGATGATATATCAAGAGCTGTGGGACAGTTAAACAAACCAGATTAATCTTCTTGACCTTAGCAAGAAACAAACTAAATCCTTCAAATCTCAAGTAGTTTAATATGCTAAAACCAACAAAATACTCAGACGATCGACTTTGCAGCTCTATGATGAATAAAATTTCCTCACTTCGTTCACCATCACGGTGTACTCCAATTCCCCCAGTGACGAGGACTGGTATGCCCACCTGCATAACGCCCATGGAAGTGGTAATTAGCTGCAAGATCGAGGTGGTCTCTAGAAATGAGATAAAATACTATTAAGTTTTCCTAATGAGGACCGTTCACGCACAAATCAATTGGCAAAGCTACAAGGGACATCTAAACTGTATGTCCATGTTGAAAGGAGTTTCACACCATGATAGACATAACAAATTTAACAAGAGGATCTCCACTGTGCCATTGCAGTCGGTGGAATGGAAGTCTTAAGAAACCATAGCCAGCTATTAACAAACAAAGACAGAATCTCTTTGACACATTCTATCGAAGATGCAGCAAACAATTTCAATGAAAGTGAGACGCTGATAGAAACAAATTTGATTGAAACGTTGATCCCAGCATCGAAGTTTTCATTTTTACCTCACATCCTGACAAGCTGATTCAACTCACAGTTAGGAGAAGAATAAGGATTCATAGCCTAGATCCCCATAATCAAGCACCGACAACCCTTCTATCCACCAAGGTCGCTCCCTAATCATCGAAGTTTTCATTTTTACCTCACATCCTGATACGTTGATCACCTCACAGGTAGGAGAAGAATAAGGATCCATGTTACCACCCACTTTTGCAATCAAAGGCTATGCAGTTATTGAAATTTTTTAGATGCTCCATTTTGCAACTACCCAATGGGTGCAAATTATTGATTTTTCCCATCATATTTTAGCAACTATTTTGCAACTACCAAGCGGTTGCACATGAATATTTTCATTTTAATAACCACCGAAGCCGGTTGCAAAACAGTGGCAAATCAATTGCTAATGTTGTAATTTACAATGCAAAAGAAAGAACCCGTTACAATGCAGTTGTAAAGTATACATTGTTGCAGCGCGGTTATAAATTTGTGACCGGCTTTAATTCGTTGCAACAGGGTCGCAGTAGATGTTTTTCCTGCTAATGGTTGGGAGCATCTTATCGTTAGAAAAACTTGAATCTTCCTTCCTAAATATATGCATCAATTTGGAAGATTCATATCTACCAGATTAGAGTAACGATTTGTTCTTATGTATCTATTTTATTTCTCAATAATTTGATTTGATGATTAATTTTAAAGAATCCATCAAGGTTTTTAACGAATGGTATCATCCACAGAGATTAGAAGCAAGACCAAAGTTTGCAGTGTCGCCATATATGCCGGTGATTATCACAACAATAGCTCATAGACAATATCGATATCGATGGGTGGTCGATGCAAAGACCACCCACAATGCACTTGTCGCTAATTTCAGTGATGTTTTGTGCTCAAGTTGGGGAGAAGCCGGTAACATGGAAAATTCGTCACAATGAAGCTCATCACGGAAAGGTTGATGGAGAAGATAGGAAGGTAAGTTCTCATCTTTTCTAGAGAGGGTGTAGTGAGAAGTGATGAGTAGGAGAGGGGGAAGGGAAGATGAAGAGTGGCGGCGGCCAAGTGAGGGAAGGAGACAGTGCAGGGGAATGGCTGCACCCATCATGAAAAAAGAAAAGGATGGTTAACACCAAGAAGCGCGTATGAACTCTTTTCTCCATGGATTATATAGAAAAAATATATTGGTAATTGCTTCATATATATATATATATATGTACATATATATAAAGTAGAAGAGGATCTTGGTACACATTTACTACAAGGAAAGGATAATCTTTCGCCATGGCAAGCATGAGAGACTTTGAGAATTGCAGCCATGTTGACGGTATCAGATAACTACCAGTAAAGTAAGTACAATACATGTAGTATTTGTTTACTCTTCAGATAAACACCTCCTCAAAGCTTTATGACCTTGGCAAGGCAATTGTCCTTTGGCCTGTGGTGTGGTAGGTACCTTACTTGGCAGCCTGGATTACTCCTCTTCAACCTGTATATTGTTTTGAGTTATGTGCTAAACGCTTTTAGTTGACTGCGAGACAAATTGTATTCCAAAGCATGACTTACTGATAACCAAGCAAAAAGTAGTGGAGAAAAATAGCTATCTCAAGTTTGGCAAGCTCATTTCCTGGGCATGTCCTGTTTCCTGCTCCAAAAGGATTGTATGCTCCTGCTTTAGGCGTGTATCTCTGAAAAACACTGACAATAATAGTTACACTGCTTCTCATGAATGTTAAATCAGAAATGATGATCCTGAATATACTTACATCCCATCGAGATGGATCGAATGTTTTCGGGTCTGGGTAAACATCAGGATCCATATGAATATTCCTGAACCAGACTTGCACTGTCCAATCTTTTGGAATAATGTAGCCTGGCACCAGAAATATTAATTTTAAACAATTGTATTTATACGTGGATGAGCAGGTACTAAGTTTAATCTCACCATTCACATATATGTCTTTTACTGCTCGTCTGAAGACTACTGATGAAATGTTGACAACTCGTAAGGTTTCATCAATTACCTTCAAATTGAAACAGAAATTCAAGATGAGTTTTCTTTTTCATTTTTTTTTCTTTTTGGTAAATGTTGAATTTTACTGTGCCGCTGATGAGGATTTTATACCTTTGAGAGATACTCCATTTGCCTGAACTCTTTAAGAGACACACCTTTTTGTGTGGATGATCTTTTTGCTCTGATCTCCTCTTGTTCTGCCTACAAAGTTGTTTTAGAGGAGGAAGTTTTACACTAGCTGTATCACAAGTATGTGAATATTGTTGTCAATGAGAAAGAATGAACCTTTGCTTTCTCAAGACATTCTGGATGTTCTTGGAGGAACACTGTTGCCCACATGGTGATATGCCCTGATGATTCATGGCCAGCATTCAGATACATGATCAGGACATCAATGATCTCTTCATCGGTCAGCCTTCTACCATTGTCATCTTCAACCTCTATTAGAGCATCCATCATGTCCTTCTTCCCCCTTGTAGCTTCTCCCGCCACGTTCTCCCTTCTTGTAGTGAGAACATCCTGAAGAATTGCCACCAGCTTTTTTCTAGCCTATCAAACCATGAGAGGGAAAATGCAACAAAGAAGCAAATGAGAATCAAGTGAGCTAGCTATTGGGGGTGTAAATTTCACAAATATATATATTAAAGTAAAGAAAAGAAACTGCAACAGCTGAAAAATTAGTTCAAACCTATTGTATGAGACATGGGTTTTTGTTGTTTCGGCCTTAGTTCAACAGGGGGAATGCAATTGGCTAGTGAGGTCTATATGAGATGGGCTGTATGTGTCCTGAAGTAACTGGTCATTTTGGAAAAAACTCTAAGGGTTATTACATGTGGTGTCAAAGTTGATAACGCTACGAATGGAAGGCTACCAAGAGACAGCTACACTCGGCCGATGAGAACTGTCTGGTTAATATAGTAAAAGCTGTCTAGAGGGGGCACAATGACAGTGAAGGGGAGCATTGCGCAATGCTGGGATATGAGTTTGCGACCGGTATTTGGTCCGGAAATGTGAGGATTGTTTGGAGATGGCTATATGTTGTAAACCTCCTAGCTAATTTTGATTAGGGAAAGATCAAAGGTCCATCAAAGAATTAGCAATGAACTTTACCTTAAGAGCCTTATGGTATGCAAATCCAGGGATGTTGATAGCCATGGCCCTGACTCCATAATTTAGAGTTGTGTATTCACTCTCCAAGGCTGCCATCACAGGGTCACCCTCAGAACTTAGGAATATGTAAGTGATTATCCTGAAAGTAAGCTTCCTCATCTCTGTCAAAAATTCAATCTCCCCCATCCCAGCCCATTTCTCCAATGCTGTTTTAACAGTATCCTCAATGAATTTGAGGTAGACAGAGAGGGCCTCATTGCCATTGACAGGGCCTGCAGTGAGCCTCCTGAGCCACTTATGCTCCTCGTAGGAAATCCCAATGAAGGATTTCCTTCCAATGAGTTCACATGTAGATTTTGGCCAGCCAGGCATGAAGTTCCCCTCATCCATTAGAACTTGCCTGCAAGTCTCTGGGATTGTCACTAGAATGGTTGGACTTCCAAACATGAAAGCCTTGTATATTCCAGTACGTGAGAATCTGCACTAAGAAACAGAAAAGTGGTCGCTCTTGCTCTTCATATTCTCTCCAAGGATAAGTACATATTGACCTTCGTATTATAATTAATGTATCATCACCAACTTGGTTTACAACATTGAATGTCATGCCACAAAAAAAGATCCATGGTTTGTTAAAGACAAGTAAGCATCCATTAGAGGTCCTACAAAACAGACCACTCTTAGAGAGAACATGACCTATAACAATTACACTTCTTGAAGCAACTTTAGTTAGATTATTACACCACCAAGCAAAAGGAGAAAATTACAAGTGAGGAGGACATGGTCGCGCAAGTAAAGCAGGAGTTAAAGAAAAGGTCCGTGGACAAAATGGTCATTTAAATGGTAAAGTGCCAAAACAACACAGCACAGATAGGACGACATTTATCTGCTTTAGGAGACTGACTGCAAGGTGCCGTCCTCGGTCAATTTGGCACCATTAGAATGCACACAGACTGAGACAAAGAAGCCAAAGAATGGCTCTGATCGGATGGCTAAACCTGTACTAGAGAGCAGTTTTTTGGTACTTTTCCTAGTAAAAATTTTTGATGGATTGCACACTTTGCAGTCTGTGTGGAGATTGCTACATCTAGGACCCTATACTAAGGGGTTATGAGGGGGGAAAATGCCGTGAGAAACCAACCAAAGTTGTTGTCTGTTAGTGATCTTGGAAATTCCGTAAGCTAAAAGGAATAAGAGGAGAAGGAGACGGCCCATGGGGATGAGATCCATGTCTGGATTTTGGGTCCACCCTCCAACATGGTTTGTCAGTTCATAATCCCCGTCGGCTTGGCTTCCACAGTTGACCATGAGGTCTGTGGATTCCTCTACACACTACACAATAGCATTCATCAAGTTCAGATTTTCCCATTACCAAGTCCACCTGCAACGAAATTTTTTTACCTGCTTCTTAAATTATACGGTAATAGTTGGCATGAGCGAATCATATTAATTTCTTAATCATTTATTCATGTCAAATAGTACCACTTATTGAAGAGTTTAGAGGGGTAAAGTCCGCAGACCAGGCAAGTATTGTCTTTGAAGATGTCTTTGTTAATTTTTCGCCAGTTTCTCCCTTTGGGATGTAGAAAGAAGAAAGGAGAAGAATCTGTTGACATCAATTATATAGATCTTATTCAAAAACCCATTTCATCTCAGCCACGAAAACTGCCAAGAACAGCCACTCCTCACCTTTTCACAGCCAAGATACAGATGGATGTCTTGATCTTTCTTCTTCTTCTTCTTCTTTTGTTGTTGAAAATTTTTTCTTATCAAAACTCAAAAGGCATCATAAAACAGACATAGACCACATATTCTTTCTCCTCCATTATCATCAACATCAAATATTATTCCCTTACACATGAGTTCATGCTTCGACAACTAGAACTAGCTATTCTTGATTGAAACGAATCTAAGCTTACCATAAAACAACAAATGCATTAAAAAATGGCACAATTAATTTGCAGATCAGAATCAAGCAAAGAAAAAAACACCCACCTCATGACAAAGCTTGCAATGAAGGAATCCGGCTCTCTAGACTTGAAGGCCCTCAAGAAAGACCACATGTTCCCAATCAGAGGCCAACCCATGTCTCCTGGAGGCAACACGAGCCTCTTCTCCCCCAGCCGAGACTCATAAATCCACTCATTCACCCTCCTGGCCACCATGTAAAGGCACCCCAAGGTAGCCACTGCAATGGACAGGATCAAAGCAAGGCCACCAGAATCCATCACCCTTTCTACATGTTAGCATTCAAACACAGTGAGGTTTATGGTGAAGGAAGGCTAAAAACCTTGCTTTGGAAAGACACAAACAAGAGGATATGGAAGCAAGAGTATATATATAGATTGATAGCAAGTGTGGTTGTACCTTGCTATTTGTTTATATTTGTATACTATCCTGCTTGATGCCGGCCTATGTTCTCTTGGGCTAGTCGTTCACCAATTGGAGATGATTTGGAAACCAAAAGAGAGTTTTCCTTTGATCAGTGAGAGAGGAGCGCTCCACTTTCTACCTCCATGCACCATGCTTTTCTCCTCATAATATAGGAGGTCAGGACTCATGGTACAGATTAGAGAGTGGATGGCACACGTGTTTTGTAGTGGTTCTTGCACGTGTGCCATGGAAACTTCCTTTACTTGCGTAGACGAATGTCAAAGCATGGCCATCACTTGCATGGTCTTACATGGGCTGCTTGGCTAAGACCCTTTTTTTTTCTTGGGCTAGGTTCTTTTTATTAAGTTTGCCACCTGTCATCACGCGCAAATTACAGAATTATAAAATTTAAATATATTCGACAATACATATTTGTGTAACAAGCACCAACAAAGGGTGGTTGTTAATCGAGTGAGTTGGTACGCGAGCAACTTGGCTTAAAGCTAAGGTGAGCATTTGGTTCGGTGATCAAACCGAATTAAATGAATTTTAGTTAGCGTTCGGATTTTGTTCGCATACCCAAATTGAATTATTCTTAAAATTGATCTGAACCAAACCGAAATGTTTCGTTTAGTTCAGTTCGGTGATCGAATAACTGAATTATATTATAATTTATTTAATAAAAATTGTTTAATTATTTAATTAAAATTAAATCATTATTTTAGTTGACATAACCATTTAACAAAGTAATTTTCAATGTGCATATCATATTAAATAAAAAAATTAATCATATAAATATTAAAGCTTCATGTTAATTAACTTAAAATATAAAATTTGGAATATTTTAAAAAAATGATTAATTTGGTTATTTTAGTTAATTAAGTTCGGTTTGATTCTGAATCAAAATATCAATATACACATTGGTTTCTTTACGACCCTACAAAAAATCGAACCAAACTATTTTTAAAATTTAACAAAATTCCTAATTTGAATTTGATTCGATTTGGTTTTAGATTTTCGCTTAATCGAGTTCAACCCTCCTTGTAGCTCAAATTTTAATAAGTCTAACCGGAACAGATGCTTGACTTGTTAATTCACTACACTCGATTCGAGAACTCGAGGTTTAAATTCGGCTTTTTGCTCGAACTTGACCCGGTTCGATTAATTCAAAACAAAAAAAAAAATTTAAGGTGCCAACTATACTCATTAGTGTGAAATGCCTCAGCCCTTCATCAACCCATCTATGTAAAATATCTCAGCCCTTGATCGTCGTGGTCGCCGGCGCACCGATCGAAGTACACGCCGTCCGAACTCGATCTTCGCGACATTCGATTATGGCAGAGCAGCTCTGTACGAAAAAATCATTTTTTTCTGTTATTCGTTGCTCTCATTGTTGTTGGAATGGGGGGGGAGTTGGTTAGGTTGGGCGTGTTAATAATCTAATGTTAGCATGGAATGGAATTGTGGGAAGTTTTGTCTCAATTGTGTGGCTCTATCTTGAATGTCAGCTTTGGATTGGAGGAAATTTGGATATACCTAAAAAATTTTTTGTTCAGAATTGTGTAGCTGTTAACTGGGTCAATTTAGCCTTGGGTTTGTACATATCTATTCTTATTAATTAAAAGGATGACGTGAAATTAAAAGTTAGAGAGTCGGTCAATCAAAATAATTTTTTTTAAAAAATACAATAAAAATAATTTCTGTAAAGGGTCTTGAGTTTGAATTTTACTAACTTCAATTTTTTTAATAAAAATAAAAATAAAATATATTTCACCCTAAAATGTCATGAGTTTAAACCCACCTAGCCTCAACTTTTTACTTTCTGTTGATAAGAGTTTGTTTAATTATTTTAAAAAATAATAATAATAAAATTAAATAATTATAATTTATCTTTTCACTCAAATAAAATATATCTTTAAAGTAAACCCCAACTTCGGATTTTACCCGCTTGTAGTTTTGCCTTGTTCGGGCAAGTCTCGAGTCGATTTGAGTAAGTTCGACCCATACTAGTTTCAGATTATGAATATAAGGTCTAGATGGCCGTATAAGCATATTATGAAGGCTGGGTTTGCCCTACATGCATAATATTTTCAGTCATGCTATAACAAAGTATAAGTCATCAGTGAATATACGAGGTATACAGATTTTTTTTGTATGTGTTAGCTAGGGATTTAAGGCCAGATCTAGGTCGTTGTACTGTTTAGTATCCGTTTAGGATTTTTTCATTTATATCCGTCTTAGGGATTTTAGACTAGTGGATTGTCCTATGGGCTTAGTTTGATTTGAGTCATAGATTTTTATTCGATTGAGTTCAGAGTTTTGAGGCTCATTTAGTTTTCCTGCCTCGATTTACACCTATAGAGTCAGTTTTAGGCATCGAGTCAGTTTCGACTTTAGACAGTCTTGATTCGAGCTTTTTGTCTATATATATATATATATATATATATATATATATATTACGTATACCATAGGTGGGCCCTACTAGATTCACGAGTTATTAGATGTTCGGATTGTGCCACGTGGTAAGATCAGAGCCGTCCACGTCAGTTATAGCTTTTACTCAATTTATTTCAATGATTTCCCTTTATTTTTGGAGGATTTTCACTGTTGCCACTTTGGGCTACCTTTGTCGAGTCTCTGATCCTCCTCTAGCCACCAGACTGGAACCATCGTGATCGTCTCGCTACTGGTTATCGATACATGTCTAGTTACAGCACCGGTGCCGCTGCAGTAGCTATCAGCAGAGATGTTTTCTTTGTTGTTTCCATCCCCGGCACTGCCTTTTGGGTCATTTTTCATCACTGGCGAGTTTCCTCTGGCAAGGCCGACCACCTTGGCAACTTCCCTCTCCGAGATTGACATTTTGAGACCACCCACGACCACCATCGTGGCTACAATCGCCATCAACAATGATTTTGCCTCTTTCTGGCCATTTTTCAGTCGTTAGTCGCCGGACCTTGCCGATTACCACCGCCATCACCTCTATGACGATGTCCTCTGATGATCGTGACAGGTGGCATCCTCAGTCAAGCCGCTATTGGCGATTTATGGACACAGACACTGCCGGCCCATTTGCTTGTGTTTGCGTCTAACCAGCCATGACTCTGTTCGCCTAGCCCGTGACCTTGTTCACATGTCTACGTTTATGCCCGGGTCTACCCAGCTAACCTAGCCCGCCATTTTAGTTAACCTGGACCAAGTTAAGTCGGCTTGACTCGGTCTGGTTCAGCTTAGTTGACCCGGCTCAGCCCAGTTGATTCGACAGGCTATTCCAGCCCATTTTTGCCTAGTTTGGGTTATTCGAGCCTCCCTACGTTAGTTTATACACATATTTACACTATTTAACATATTTTGATATTATTATTATTTTTATTTATTTATTATTTATTTGCTTATTTATTTATTCATTATTATTTATTTCTTTTATGTATGTGTTTGTTGTATATAATGTATATTTAGGTGATTATTTATTATTATTATTAATGATATATATACTTATTACTATTAATTTTATTCATGTTTACTAAATTTTATATATATATATAATATATATATATATATATATTCATTGCACGTATGTTACTATTATTATTCATGATTAATTAATATCATCTATTTGTATATTTATTTATTTATTGAATTATTTATTTATATGTTTACTGACACATGAATGTGTAGTTATTTACTTTTATTTAGTTGTGTACTTTATTACTGTAGTTTATATTATTATTGTTATTTATTATTTATTGTTTTCTTGATGTTACTTGCTTATTATTATTTTTAGTATGCTTCTTTTATTTATTTGGCATATTTTATTTATTTACTTGTCGATTATCTACACGTGCCTTGCTTTGCATGCTAGGTGTTTAGATGTAGATTTGTTTAGCATTGTCCTTTATTGTGATGTTCTTGATGATGTGAGCACACATTATGATTATGTATCATATAAAGTTGACAGTCTTTTACTTAGCAGTGGGTTCTGATGTAAGCTCCAAAGTCCGATCTCGTCGCAGATGTACCAATATACTTGAAACTTGGACCATATGTCTGTTAGGACTCTTCTCATCTTTATCACTTTACTCTATCATGGATTTGATTCCCAGATTGCAGGACGTGTTAAATGATTATTTTATCGGATTCCACTTAACATGGGCTATCTAGACGTATTTTACTTCCAAGATTAATAACCATATAAGATGAGATCTATCAAGTTATTTTTGAACAAAGATCTACTACAAGTTGTCTTTCTTGCCTATTTTATAAATTCATTCCCAAACTTATATATAATTTTATTGAGTTTTCAGCGAGACGAGAGATGGTGAGACCGACTCTCATATACCATGAGCGAGTGCACGTGTTAGTCACAATGGGCTCTGGATTAGTGAGAGGGTTATTCTATTTCCAAGGGATCTTGACAACTCCACGTTTTGAGTTCCTTACACACTGGAGTAATGTGGGGTTTACGGGTATTATTTGGTACAATATACATCTAGATATGTGGTTCAAAGGGTATTGAAAGTGACTGCCTGAGAGTACTATAGTACTATTTTGCTTTCGTGCTTAGGGCCAGGAAATATACGAAGGAAAAGAGAGAACTTAGGATATACTAGGAGTTCCAAGGGGTCAAAAAAAAGGAAATGTTGAGGTCAGAAAAAAATGAGAAAATACTGAGAGAAGTATCAGTAGACCAGTCAATTCAGAATGCTACCGCATAACTTGGTGGGTCCTCTGTAGATACACTTTATGGAGAGTTTAGTAGAATTATATAATGATTTTCTTTAAATGAGTGTCATCTCTCATTTAACAGTTTGATATGTAGTTGTTTTCTCGATCAGTGACATCTGTTAGTGATATTTTTTATATTATATATATAGGTCTTATAATCATGAGTCGGCTTTGATGAGATGATAGATAAAAGCTACACATACTTAAACTCACTGCAGTTATTTTCTTTCATACTTTTAGTTATCATCATCATCATGATCAACATTAATCAATCCCAAACAATTTGATCATTGTTCAAGTTTACACAACCTTACACTCTACTTATTTGATCATAAAACATATTACAACACAAATCATAGATTTTTATTTTTTATTTTTATATTACAACATAAAATCCGCGTCTGCTCATTTCAATCTATTATATCAATGAATGCATATCATCATTTTCATATATTAGCAATCAAGAGGACGTCTTCCCTTAATCTAGCCAGTATTTACTCAATTTTTACGGATAGTTTTATTACCGGTAGATGCAAACCCTATTTATATTTCTCGTAAAATATTATTCAGAAATTTTTCTAATAGATTTTTATGAATAAAAATGACAAAATTTTGATGGTCAAATGTGTTCCATTACTTTCATTTTTTTAGTTGCCATCAAAATAACATAAGCAACTCTGCATGGACCCCACAGACGTGTTGAAAAATTGTCCTAAAATATGTCATTGGAAGACCAGTGCCTGTGACAAAAACCTATATTAATTGATCTAGCTAAGACTTGTTAGGCTTTGATAATTTGGCTTGGTTTTGGCTCCCTGATCATCCTTAACAAAGCTAAAGAGATCCTAAACATCTTTCAATTAAAGCTAGAGAGATCCCTAGCTTCCACCCAACATAGTTTTTTTAAACAAAGCAAAAAGAAAGCCTTCCTTGACATACAGTATCTAAAGGGTACTTGTATGGCTACTGCTATGCTAGCAAAAGATTGTATACAACTAATAAGGGGACAGTGGTGTAGTCCATGGTGAGCTAGTGATTCATTGAACACGAAGTTGTCACAGTTGGAAGATTTAGCTGTGTTGCCTTGTTGGGCTACATGAAGATTGTTCATAACCTTTTCATTTTTCATAATGTGGTGGTGGATACAAGAGCTTTCTCTGGTTGGCTTCAATTAAAAGGTTGTCACAGTATCAGGTGCTCGATGGATTCATGGAAGTGATAAGACTATCTCATTTAAATTTGATTAAATTTTTCCACAAAATCTTTTTTTAACTAATAAACGACCCACTTCATTTTACTCGAGTCAAATTCATCAATGACTTCTTACCCACAAAAGATTTTACAATTGACTTTGTTTGATAAAGACAATTATAATCACATTGTTTGATAAAGACAATTATAATCACATGTTATCTAGGGGTGCTAATTGAGCGAGCGAGCCGAGCTCGACATGTGTTCGAGCTCGGCTCGAATAGTTCGAAACTCGTTCGAACTCGACTCGAGATCGAACGAGTTTTGGACATACATGCTCGAGTTCGACTCGAATATCTTTTATGTGTTCGAGCTCGACTCGAGCTCGAATATACTTAAACTGCTTAATTTTTATGAGCTCGTTCGCCAGCTCGTTCGTTAGCTCGAAACCAACTCGATTAAAAGTCAAAAGTACTTCACTTAAAAAAATATGAGGCCAATGTGGTTTGAACCCATAACCTTGAAGTCATCAAGGTGAATACTTACCATCTCAACTATTTTACTTCTTTGTTATTATATTGTATATATATATATATATATAATATAATATAATATAATATAATATAATATAATATAAAGACTATATTATTATATTATTTTATCGAGTCGAGTTCGAATCGAGCTACGAGTCGAGTTCGAGTCGATTTCGAGTTATAACCGAGTCGAGTCGAGTCGAACACGACCTTGCTCAAGCTCGGCTCGTAAGATTCGAGTTCGAGTCGAGTTCGAGTCGAGCATTTAAATGTCGAGTTTCGAGTCGAGTTAAGCCGAGCCGAACGCTAAATGCTCACGAGCTGGCTCGCTCAATTAGCAACCCTAATGTTATCTTTGATCTCAATCAAGTTTAAAAAGCCGGTGTGACCTTGAAAGACAGTCTCCAACTATGACATCAATAAACATGGGAATCCATAGAGGTATATAAAACTTGTAATCTTTCTATACTATTTTCCACAAATGTGCCCGTGTTGATATATATATACTTTTCGTCACTAATGTAACTCAACTATATTACTCTTATCTTACTGAATAAAAATCTTGAACCTTCTTATTGAGAAGTTAATAAGGGGTTCAAGAGTCTTTTAGATAATTAAGTAAAAAACCTTCTAGAATTATATCCAATTATTCTCTCAAAAATCATTTTATTAGACCAGCCTGTATCTAAATATAGCCTATAAGCATGTGAAATATGCTTACTGTTCAACAATTAGAAAGGACACAGGTAGATATCTTAAGTAATTTGAGGGGAAGAAATCAACTATTATCCAATTAATATTATACAAGGCCTTGCCAATTGAATATTAAGCTAACCCAGATCTGGAAACTAGTTAAATTAATATTAACTTACCCTTCATATTGTAATACAAATACAAGCTGCAATATTTGTTTTTACAATTCCTTTATTTTTCCATTTTTAAAAAAATCAATAGGAAGTTATAAATTTAATTAAGCTTGAAACTATGTCAGCTGCTCCTTGGACTAAAGAAAAAAGGAAAAAGTAAATACAATTTTATTAATTATATATGTAATAGGAGAAATATAACAAAATTTGAAAAAAAGAGGAAAGGCTGAAAATCAACTTAGACAAAACAAACAAGCGCTAAAATTTGAAGAAAGGCCATCCCCTACTCCCCCTCGCAAAAAGAAAAAAATGAATTAATTAAAACCTAAATTTGTATAAATTGATTGAACTTCAAACCATCGAGGGAAATCCTGTTAGATGAGAAAAAATGAGAAAAGATTTGTTGTAGCACTTGTTACAACAAACTACCAGTAGCCACCCTCTCATTGGTAGAAATTACCACAATTCATAAAATTTGAACGATATAATCGTAATAAGTAGTTAATTTTCATGAACTGTCGTGATTTACATTAATAAGAAGGCTGCTACATGAAGTCTAACGTAGCAAGTGTTATAACAAATCCTTTCCCATGTACCTATCAAATATTATTCACTGTTGGACAAATGAAAATAGAGTGACATATTGATAAAAGTTTAGCTGATATACCTCAAAGTCATATCTTAATTAAAAATAAGTAAGAAACCCTACACCATGAAGTGCTTTTCTGATACAGTCTCTACCACTATGCAAAGAGTTGGATTGGAGCCCAATTACAAGCTGGTTGAGCATCTTTTAACTTTTCAAGTGACAGAAAAGAGAGAGATCAGGATTGACCCAGAGAAGGATATGAACTATTGAGTATCCTGAACTGATCTAAATGATAGCAAAGTAGGGTTGTTCTATGCTTAATCAGAAGACCACTTCAAATGGAACAAACCATCCCATCTGAATCACAGATTGAGACATTGACAATGGCAATATAATCAAGTATTGGCCAGTCTGTACCACTCATTGATCACATGAAAACTGGAGTATGGGATCATATAATTAGTGAGTTTCTGGTCTGAAGAAAACTATATATAATAGTAGATAAAGGAGAAACAAGAGTTGCTGGCATGGTGGCAAAGTTCCAGACAAAGAGATATGCAGATTTTAAGATTGGATTGGAAGTGATGGATAACACGAGCCTTCTGTTGTTAGAGTAATTAGCATAACATGAAAGAAAACCCGACTTTTGCCTACGGTAGATTTAGGGTTTACTCTTTCTCCAAGGTTGAAAAGAGTAAACTAATTAATTTTTTCCTCAACACACATTATAAGAAACGTATATACAGGCGGCAGACCTCTGTACCATTGGGACCTTCGTCCACAATTCTTCAAGACTATTTTCTGGACTTCATCTTCCTCCAGGGCAACATAGTCCACGACAACCAACAACCGGTAAGTTTGCTTCACAATTAAAATTTTGGATGTGGAATACTTATAGATTAATGGTGGATTATATTGCTACGAAGGAAAGTACAGTCAATGTTATAATCTTGAAAAACTGTCAAAAAAGGTCACAATAATATGAAAGTCTATATTTTTGAACATGGAGAAAAAACCAAAATAATTATTTTACATATTTCAATTGTGGAGAAATTAGACTTAACCTAGATTAATTGAGCAAAAGTGGTATTTTTGTGTAGTATAAGAACTCGTGTGTGAAGTGGAAAGGTAAAGCAAAGCAAACATAAAATATACAAGAACAGGAAATTACAGCATTTCCTAATCTTGAGAAGCAACTTAAGTACCACATACAAATAAATCCTAATGGACCTCCTAAGAGCCACAAGTTAACTATAAGTTTAGATGGTTTCATTAACGACTTGTCCTAAATGCTTAAGTTGTTAAGAAGAAAAATCATTTGCAAAAAAAAAGCGTTTAATATTCAGTTTTAGACTCCACAAAGGTGACAATATTGAGTTAGACAATTATGGTTAAAAACTTGTATTCAATGAAATGAAATGTTCTTACTTGCACATACAAAAATGCAATATTGATCTTTTTGTTAAAAGGATATGTATTTTTTGGGATGGGATCAACCTCCAAGAGAATGGATCATTGAGGGGTACGATCTATTCAGCGGAGAAGATGATCATTAGGCATTATGCCTTGACAATAATAACCAATAGGCTCGACTCAAAATTTAAAACAAACTAATTGAATTTGAGCTAAGCAAAACCCGGCTTGACTTTCAATTGAAAAATAAAAAACAAAGAAAGTGGATGTGGTTTATAATGTTTCACTTTAGAAATACATGACTTGTGTAAAGCAAGCTTTGAAACAAGCACATGCATTCAATCAAACATTGAAGATATTAGTATTTAAGTTGAGTTATGCCCAAGGAAAATTTTTTAAAAAAATGTATAAAAAAATAGAAAAACAATTACAACCAATGCAAACCCTGAGTTGGAGTGCAAAAGTGAAGCTACAAGAATGTTGTTGTGGTGGCCCAGGGGAGAAAATGAAAGGACTGTAGACAAACACTAGCTCTCCAAATAACCACATAATGCAAATAGCTTCACTTCATTATTTGTGGGCTTTACAAGTTGTTTTTATATGTCACTCCAAATCGCCCAAACAAGTGGAATCAGAGAAGGGGTGAGGATTGCGATTGAAAAGAAACCTGCAGTGGTTGCCGGCATCAAAACCGATTTGAGTTTGCAACTATCGACTATTTACTTTTCTTGCAGATGGGGACTTTATTCATCCTAAAATGAATCAAAATTGTTGAAGACAATTACCGAGACGTCCAATCAATAATCGTCAAATTTGTGACTCAGTTTAACACAATTTTCTTTCCCATGGAGAATATATTAAATTCGTAAATTGAGGTCACTCACACATGTATTTTTTAACCTAGCAATGGGAACCATGCACAAATATGTTTACTTTGATGCCCATACCGAGACATGAAAAATGAAGAGCAAACAAGACCAGGGAAATATTATTCTTTTTGTGAGAAAAAATAGGGGTTTTGGGTTGGGAATGATGATTTCTGAATATAGACTACATTATATTAGTTATGAAATTCTTATAAGATCAAGTCCAATTGTGTTCAAACGAGTTTAAAGTATTTATGATCGAGTTCAACTTACTGCATTATTAAAGAGGGGGAGCACAACCAAGATGCTGCAACGTCGAACCGGGTAGGCCCAGGTTCCGGTTTGTGGTTCGACATTTTCTTTGCACAGCCTCTCCAACCAAATCAAAACACATGCCAGTTCTTAATAAAACAACACTTTGTGCATAATTTTTATATAAAAAAAGTGGATTAAAAAATTGCCAAATCTTTCATTTTGTTAATTCTATATGCCATTGGTGTCATTTGCATCTCATGAATTACAATTTGCTAATTGACACTTTCAAATCAATGCAATAGCCAAGGCTAAGTTGCCCTAGCTTAGAAACACTCTTTTTTCCAACCATTTGTTTATACTTGAAAACTTTGATCATAATCATACATTACAAGTTTTCATACAACTACAAACCAGTAGCCAAGTTTATGAAGAGCACACAGAAAACAGCATTAGAGATGCTAATACATGCACATAACTTTGCTTTTTTAACTACGTAGGTGAGGTACCTTCGGTATCAGGTGATGGTGTGTCAGCTATGGAGATAAGTTGGGAAATATAACCTTCCTTCTCATGGCCAACCACACCATTCCCATTCGCCATTGGAATGTCCTCGGCAGGTAATGTAGAAGGCTTTTCAGGTAGGGTCTCTGATATTGCGATAAGAGATTCACGAGCCTGTTCTAGAGAAACCTTTTTGCACGGTACCTCGTTGTCCATGAAATTACAAAACTTCAACTGCAAATTTCAAACCCATTTGTCAAAGAAGTTAATAAGATCAATTCATTGCCATACCCTACATAGTACTTTCACTATGACTAGGTTTGTGAAAATCACTATGGACAAGCACCATCAACCGCAATATAGAATATCATTTGGAAGATCAAATGTTGATACAGAAAATTGTCCAAAAACTTGTAAAAGTATGGTACAGCAAGCAGCCAGAGGAAACATAACATATAAAGATACAATGTTTCTCCCAAAATATAGTTCTCAAGTATCCATATCTATTCATATTTTTCAAAAAGCAACCATCGACATAGGTGAACAACAGAACAAATCAACTTTATTTTGAAAGCAACTTATCCTCATACCCCAGAAACGGAGCCGGGACATGGCAGGCTGCTTCTCAAATCAGAGCAACAGCAACCATACAGGCTCCAAAATTCTCATCTCAGTCCTCTCAGTTCAAGAAACTTTAAAGTACCCAACTACATTAAGTCAGTAAAAATAAACATAAACAGACATCTTAACTAAATAACATCTGAAACACCATGGAGAACAACATGCAGGATATGTACAAGGGCCAAATTGATTTTAAAGGAACTCCATGATTCTAAATTGTATAGTAATTCCATTGACCTCAAACAAAGAATTCTAAATAGAAAGATAATATGAAGGAATAATTTTACTTGTTCTCAAACAATCGGCAGAAGATTACATTAGTCTCCTATCATGGTTGGTTCACATCAAGAATCGATTTTGAGCTCTTACATTTAACTTCAGTTGGATTGGTTAACAACTAAAATTGCATAAACACATTAATAGGTTGAGAATGATTGATATGCAAGTGTGAATATGGCTGTGTGAGTAAGAAGACTTAATGAGATCACGTTTCTAAGTTCCAATCCAAAGAAGAATGGAATATTCTTAGATAGTTAAAGACATGTCTGACAGACACCAGTCGTTATGGCTGTGAAAAAAACAGTATCTACTTTGCCGAACTGGGTCTAAAAGGAGCAGAAGGTGGTTGACATGAATTCAAGTGGAGGCAATCATAACTGATATTATACTGACATAGTTCAATGTACTGATGTTCTATCACATAACAAATATAATGAATAATAAAATTCCATGTCCCCAAGCATCATTACATAGAATCTGGACGTTCATCATGTTGTTAAAAGGAAAGCAAAAATGAGTTACACAAAATGTAAATAACATGAAGAAATATGTAAGCAGGGCTTAGGTGTTACATACATTAAAACCAACTATAGAAGGAAAAAAGGAACAACATATAAGAAGATACATTTTTCGTGCTTCTTATCATAATTAAGAAGAGTAAATCCTTTACAATTATCATTTTTTCACCAAAAAAGACAACACTTGGAAAACCAGAGGGCAGGCCTCCAAGCTTCCAAATGAAATAAAAACATAAACTACCTTGGAATCACATATCCCCTGTGGTTGTCTGACTACCATGTTGCAACTCAAATTATAGTACATAGTTCTGCAACATCATCACATATAATTGCCAGCAACCATGTCAAACATCATGAAATAACACAACGCCAAATTAGTTGTTGTTTCTCAATTGAAATTTGTAATAATTTAAGAGAGCAACCATGACATATAACAGTAAACGAAAAAGACACACCTAAATGCTGTTCCAATAAATAAGAATAAATCACAACAAGTAGATCCGCAGTAGTCCTAGGTTGTACAAATCAAAACTAAGCCTCCTAAGAGTTAAAAAGAGAAAAAGAGATTCAATAAAAATCGACTGACAACAGCACAATCAACATATATGCTTAAATGCAAAAACAAGTCATATATATTGTACAATTTTGAAACACTAGTCAGCAAAGAAGAAGTCAGAAAAGCACAATAAGACTAATTGAATCGCACACCTATAATTGGCCATTTCCTTTTTCAAATGACCATACTGATTAGAGCCACTCAATCACAATCTACCGATTTCTCTATATTTCCGCAGCCTTAGAGAATCAATCCTTGACGATCTTAATACAAATATCTTCAAAATCAACAACTTTCAACATATAAAACAAGTAAACACAGAAGCATCGCTCATACAGTCGCACCACCAGTACTAAAGATCCGACCAAAGAACACACCACAGTAAAGAATCAAAGACAACAGCGTGTATGAGATGCCAACAGCCCTACTTTCCACCAATATAACTCAAAAAAATCACAGACAAATACCGCTCTAGCTGACCCATTAAAACAAAACAAACATAGAAACAGATTTATATATAAAAGTTCAACGAAGTTGCAAACAGATACCACCTCTGTCCGAACCACCACCAAATCCATTCCAGATAAGGAGAGAGTAATATCACATAAACCGACTACCAAAGCGTGTTATATGCACCTGGAGGAGCCGAATTGGAGAGGATGGAGGCGACAAAGATTCGGAAATATACCCCCAAATATGAGGAAGAAAAAAATACGGGATGCTGTTTGGGAGATTATCCAAGAAACTAGGAAGACTTTTCTTTGTCTGTTTCCTTTTACATGTTTCAGCAAGGCTTCGGACATAATACAATAATAATATAATAATGAATATAAAATTATTATTATTATTATCATTATTATTAGTATTAGTATTAGGGGTATTATATTTATAAATAAATATCATATATTTTAATTATTTAAAAATTTGTACGTAAAATATAAGATATTACAAATATCTTATATTTTAAGTCTGGATTTAAAAATGGGAGAATCTTTTTTTTCCTCTTAAAAATAAAAGAATCTTGGTTAGCAAGAGAATGACATTCGATCGGAACGTGGAAGGAACGTAAGGGAGAAAAAAGTTTGTCATGGCTAATAGGAAGGTTCCCGCCAAAGAAATTCTTTTGGCTCCTCCTGATGGAGACACCCACGGCAACGCCCCACATATGATCCTTAGAGGATCAACGCTAGGCGTACCCATCAGGAGGAGCCAAAACCGGGTCCACACGAACACTCTTACCAGAAACAGCTGTCATACACTTTTTGGAAAAAAAATTTGATACGGAAACGGAGAGCATTGGATTGAAGTAATGGTTGTAAAAATTGGAAATCGGAATAAGAATTAGTTTTTGATGGAGTTGGAATTAGAATCGAAATTGGTCTAAATCGGAAAGAAATTGGTTCAGTTGAATCGGTTTGAATTGATCCAAATCAGTTATATATAATAATTTAACAACTCATAACATAAATATATAAAAATTAGATATCGATGTCATTTTGATATTATTGGTATATTATATTTTATGATATTTTTTTATTTTTTTTAAAAATTATTTAGAGTTAGTTATTAATTTTGATTCGAGTTGGATACGAGTCAAGTTTTAATTACAAGAATGCCACTAATTGTTGTTTCTTTCCCCTTCGCTTGTTCTCTTCTGCATCCGCCTCCTTCCCTATTGCAGCTGTCGCGCCACCTCTCTCCCCAGACCCTGCCGCCGCCCCGCCCTCCATCCGGCCTTGCGTGCTGCTGCGCCGCACCCCCCACCGCCCCTGCGCCTACCTCCCCGCCAGCCCCGCCCTGTCCCTCCCTCGCCGCAGCACCGCCCCACTCCTCGCCCTGCCAGCCGTTGCCCCGCCCCGCACCCCCGCCCCTCCAGATCCTCCCCCCTTGCCCCCCACCCAGCCCCCCATCGCCCAGTCGCCGCCGTCGCTGTTGTCGCTGCTCACTGTCGCCGCTCGCTTCGCTACTCGCCATTGCCGCTTGCCGTAACTGCCCCGTCCTCCCCTGCCCGGTCTATTGCCACCATCCGGAATCGCCCGATTCACGAACCGATTCGGATGAAAACCGATTCAAGTAGTTTATTGAATTAAAAACCCTCTGATCCGAGTGGAATCGGCCGATTTTCATAACACTGATTGTAGTAGCCTCATTTCCTCTTTCATTTTCCCCTAGGTGACAAATATTTTTTTGGGGTTGTATATATATATATATATATATATATATATATATATATATATATATATATTGATTATACTTACAAATAAATATCTTATATTTTAATTTTTTTACTTTAATTTAATAAGTTCATCATCTTCTTTTTATATTATGTATCAAGCAACTAAATCTAAATCTATTGTTTACTAATATATATCATATTAAATTAAAATTATACTGATCATTTAACTAAATTCATTTATATTATATCATACTTTTTAAATAGATATTTTAAAAAAATACATTCCTTTCTAGACAATGTTCCCATGCACAACACGATGTGAACTCTACTCGATTTTATACCTTTTTTCGTATTTTATTATACTTTTGAAATTTAATATATTTAAATTATAATTATTAATGTATTTGTTAGAATTCGAATTAACCCTCGTTATTAATAACCTGTGTAACTTTAAAATTATTTTCAACTATAATATATTCAAACTATAATACATTCAAAACTATATTATTAATATAATTATTCAAAACTATATTAATGTATTCAAACTATAATTATTAATATAAATTGAATCAATTTAAAATACAATCCAACTTGATTTAAAATTCGATCATTTTTTTAAGTTTAGGCAGAAAGCTGTATATTAGTTAAATTGGGATTCAATTATAAACCTTATTAATATTAAAATTGTAATTTTTTTAAAATATGATATATTCTAATTAAATTAAAAGTTACGTAATTGTATATTTCAGTAGAGTATATTCTTAGACTCCTAGGTTAATTAAAAAGATATTTGTTGCAAAAAAAGACTCCTAGGTATATTCTTAGACCAAGAACCTTATTGATGAAGATGGTAAATGGGAGTTTAAACACACTTATTTTCTATCATTGAAAAACCCCATTTTTTGTATTAGGGTTTTACCTTTTTAGTTTTGTCCAGTTCGGGCAGTCCGAGTCAATTTGAGCAAGCTTAGCCAGACCAATATTAAGAATATGAGTATGAAACTCAGATGGCATTATAGTGGCTGAGTATGCCCGACATGCAGATGATAAGAGCATGAGTTATCAGTGTATACATAGGTATACAAAGTTTGTTTGTATGTGTTAGCTAGGATTTTAAGCCTAGATCTAGGCCGTTGCTAGCATTTAGCATTCTTTTGGGATTTTCTGGGTATTTCATTTGCATACAGCATATAAATTTCGGATCACTGGATATTGCCCCTATGGGCCTAGCTTGATCGAGTTCAGGGTTCGAGACCTATTTTAGCCTTTTTTACTTCAATCCCCACATATAAAGTCACTTTTAGGATTCAAGTCAGTTTTGACTTTAGACGGTCTCGATCTGAGCTTTCTGTCCATATATATATAATGTACATACTCATAGGTAGACCCACTAGGCTACGATTTGTCGGATGTCTAGATTGTGCCACGTAATATGATCTGGGCCATCCACCGAGTGTTAAATTCATGCACCCAGCTATTTTTACTCCTATTTTCAGAATTACACCCTTACGCCGCCACCACTTCGGCTCGCCACTGGCAACACCCTGGCCCTCCTCCGGCCACCACATCGATATAGTCGTGACCATCTCATGGCTGGCTACCATTCGTCCGTACCCATCATCGCCATGGGAGCCACCGCAATAGCCGCCGGCGACGGTGTTTTTAGATTCGTTTTCTGCCACCGCTGCCCATTTTTCAGCGCCGGCGAGTGTCCAGCTGACCACCCCGATGGCTTCCCCTCCCTGAGATCTACATTTTGAGGCCACCCACAACCATCGCCGCTGCCGTGATCGCTGCCGGCGGAGTCGCCGCACCTGGCGGCAATCCGCTCCTTTTCTTGCCATTTTCCGGTCGACCAGTGGCCAGATACCTCAAACTGTCACCACCATCATGTTCCCCATCCTCCCCTCTTTTGATCACAAACGACGGCAGCCTCCGCCGCGCAATCGGGCCATTTTCCAGCGACGGGCACCACCGACCCCTCCAACCAGCTTGCCCGGTTGCGGTCTATCACACCCCGTTTTGGCTCACTCGTGAACCGACCCGGAAATGTCACCGGCGACCGAACCGTTCGCTAATCTACTAGATTCGGTTAAGCCGACCCGGATCTACTCTCGGCGTCTCAAGATGGAGATGCAAATATGAAATGCATGAATGGGAACGATTGGGTTCTAACGGAGTCCTACATGCATGCTATGATGTACAAGCAAAACAAGACAAAACAACAAATGAGAAACCAAAAGAAAATATATACTATTTTATGAAAATACGATAACACATAACAATCTACCATGACATTAAATCATTATCTCATTCGTTTTTACCTGAGCCGAGTCTGAACTCCAAGGCTCCCTACTCATTCATATTTATCAGTTCGTTTCATAACAAGTAATTCATTCAAGCAAACACATCAAAATTATCATTTACATAACAATAACACACCATCATTATACATACGTTACACGCGGCAGGTACATGTGTGCGCGGTTCCGTGCTGCTCCTCCGCAGTCCCGACAGCTTTCATCGCTCGCATTCCTCACCTACATATATATAGAAAAACCGTCAGTAACGAGTGTTACCGGCCCGGAAAATAACTAATATCAATCTGGCACAGGAGAGCAAACTCTCCTGTTGAATCAAAACCATATACTTCCTCAAGAACTCTCATCAGGGCACATACGGGAGTCGTGCGTCGCCCTCGGGTCGACAGCGTCCCCCTTTCTTTCTCATTCTCATACCTTGGCCATTTCTCTATCGCTTCTCGCATCAAATTTCATTCCTTACCGCCCTCTGCACCTTCCATATTACTCCTGGCCTTGAGCACAAAGGCCGAGCACTCTCAGGCAGTCGCCTTCAGTACCCTTTGAACCACAAGTCTAGACATGCGCTGCATTGCAGTACCCGTAAACCTCCACACTTCTCCGGGTTTGAGGAACTCAAAGGTGGAGTTGTCCGGATCCTTCGGGAACGAAGTGGGTTCTCCCCAGCTCCAGAGCCCGCTCTTCCGAGCACACGCCCTATCTGAAGACGTGGCCGCAAGTAACCCTCATCCCATCTCTCACCGAAAACACGAAAACTATACATATATAGGCCTGGGTTGGGATTTATACAATAGGCCCGAAGGCAACGTGAGCTGGATCTGAAGTTCGAAAACAAACTCGAGGGATCTCATCCTCGAGGGTTATTAATCCGAAATAAAACTGTTGGCTAAATGGCCCGAGTTAAGTGGGATCCGATAAAACGCCACTTAACTCGTCCTGCACATGATAAATCAAATACACAATAGAGTAGCGTAAAACAGAGAACGAGTCCTAAACGGACCTGGTAGAAGCTCCAAACGGGTCCACGCGCCTAGGCGGCGAGCTCCTACACCGTACCTACACAATCAAGCTAAAAACTAACGCCCGCATGATGAATCACACATCCTATAGCATGCACACACAATCAACACAATCACGCATCAATCAACACACATCAACCTATATCAATTCTAGCAAGTCTACTTAGGCTAGTTTGCATTAGATCATGATCATTACCTAGTTACCCTAATTAGTTTCTTAGCCTCCATTTTTAACACCACTCAATCAAACAAATTTCATATTTTATCCTTAATCAAATCTACATTTATATATATTATTATAACACACAATTCACCAATCCTAGCATGCAATTCTAATAATCAATACTTTCAAATAATTAAGTTAAAATAAATTATACCTCGCGTCGTCGAAAATCGGCGACGGCTAGGGTTTCCGTTTCGTGGCTCGAAACTCGAATTCGGCACCTAGCGGCGTCCGAAGTCCGATCAGATTGGATCGGGTGCGTTCGGCGGATGATCCGGCGAATTTCCCACGAATCCAATTTTCCGGCGGTTCCGGCAGTTTTCCGGCGAGTGTCGGCAGTTTTCCGGCGATTCGGTTTCGGCGATGATTCGGGACGGGGCAATCAGGGGTCTATCGGCACCAGCTCGACGAGCTTGGTCCGATGGTGGTGTCAAACAAAGCAGCCGGGGCGGCGATGGCTGTCGGCGGCGGCGTCGAAAATGGGTGGCGGCGGCGGCGTGCTCCGATCGGGGCTGCGGCCGGCCTCGACGGCGGTCGGGATGGTGGGGGAAACGTCGGCGACGGCGAGAGGGTGGTCGTCGGGGTCACAGCGGCGGCGGCGTGGCCCGGACGGCGGCGAATCGACGAGGGAGGGCGTCGCGGCTTGTGGGGCGATTCCGGCGTCGTGGCGGCGAGACGGTGGCCGGGGTGGGTCGTGGCGGCACGGCGACTGCACGGCGGGGTGGGGCGGCGTTGATCGGCGGCAGCACGACGTCGACAGTGGCGGCAGCGACGACAGCAGCGACGGCGGCAGGGTTTTGGGTGAGGAAGTGTCGGGAGGAGAAAAATACCCTCAATGGCAGTTTCTGTAATTAAGTATTGACTCGATTCCTACTCGAGTCAAAATAATAACTAGTTCGTAATAAATTCTAAAAAAATCTAGAAAAATATGGAAAAATCCCATAAAATTAAACAAACACAACAACATCCAAATGGCATGCTCTATAACTAATAACCCACCCGAATATAATCCAACGCGTCCTAATGCGTTATTCGGCCTAAAACTATTCTGCGATAAAATAAAAATAACAATCAATACTGTATACCTCCATATACTTGATAACCCATTTTTCATCATCTTTTAGACGTTATCATCGTACACTTGAGCATACATGACCCTCATCGCTCATAACTCACAGCTGGCCTCAACTCAGCTCGCGGTCCATGAAGCTGACTCGACTCGAACCAACGGTTGAACCGACTGGTTCACTCCCGTAAAACTCTGACTCGAGTCACGGGTTTTACAACCTTCCCTCCTTAGAAAAATTTCGTCCTCGAAATTTTAACCAAGGAAGTTTCAACCATGTTCCTCATCTAAATGTACATGTTGGCGTAGTACCTGGTTGTGAAGCTGGTTGCTCGAACAACTCCGGGTATCGCTTCCTCATCTCATCTTCTCGTTCCCACGTAGCTTCTTCAACTCCTCGTCGGGTCCATTGCACTCGTACTAGGGGAACTTCTTTTCTTCGGAGAATCTTCACTCTTCGGTCCACGATTTGGACTGCATCCTCTGGGTACGTCAGGTCCGGTTGCAGCTCTACCTCTTTGAAGCTGACAACATGAGAGTTGTCAGGGTGATACTTCTTCAACATTGACACGTGGAAGACATCATGCACAGCTGATAGGTGAGGAGGCAATGCTAGCCTATATGCCACTGGTCCAATGCGCTCAATCACGTCAAAGGGTCCAATATAGCGCGGACTGAGTTTCCCTCGCGTCCCGAATCTCGTGTTTCCCTTAGTCGGAGAGACCTTCAGGAGAACGTGATCTCCTAACGCGAAATGAACCTCACGTCTGCGCTGATCTGCGTAACTCTTTTGTCTATCTTGAGCTGACCTCATTCTTCTTCTAATCCTCATTACCACTTCTTGTGTCTGCTGGATCATTTCTGGCCCAACTACCACTGGTTCGCTGCCCTGCACCCAACACACTGGGGATCTGCATGGTCTGCCGTACAGTGCTTCGAACGGTGCCATTCCAATCGTGGCCTGATAGCTGTTGTTGTAGGAGAATTCCACCAGAGGTAGGTGTTCTTCCCAACTCCCTCCGAAATCCAGGATACATGCGCGAAGCAAGTCTTCCAGGGTCTGTATGGTTCTTTCCGTCTGTCCGTCTGTTTGAGGATGGAAAGCTGTGCTGAATCTCGATTCTGTGCCCATAGCTGCCTGAAAAGCCTTCCAAAATCGCGATGTGAACCTCGGATCCCTGTCTGATATGATCTCCCGTGGTACGCCGTGTAACCTGACTATCTGATCTCTGTACAGCGTAGCCAATGTGGTCAGTGGGTAATCCATCCTGATCGGTATGAAGTGTACGCTCTTTGTAAGTCGATCCACTATGACCCATATCGCATCCTTTTGTTGGCGGGTCTTAGGTAAACCAACTACAAAGTCGTAAGCTATACTCTCCCACTTCCACTCTGGGGTTTCCAACGGTTGTAGCATTCCACCTGGACGTACGTGCTCGGCTTTCACTTGCTGGCATACCAAACATCTAGCCACTGTATCGTATACTTCTCTCTTCATTCCTGGCCACCAATAGGTTCGTCGGACATCATGGTACATCTTCACTCCACCTGGGTGTACTGAGCATCTCGACGTGTGAGCTTCGTGAAGAATAGTACTTCGAAGTCCGGGATACTCTGGAACATTAGGCACGAATAGTTGGCCAATTGCTGATGTGTTCCTGTGTTCCAACCACAGGAGAAATAACTAATATCAATCTGGCATAGGAGAGCAAACTCTCCTGTTAAATCAAAACCATATACTTCCTCAAGAACTCTCATCAGGGCACATACGGGAGCCGTCGCCATCGGGTCGACAACGTCCCTTTCTTTCTCATTCTCATGCCTTGGCCATTTCTCTATCGCTTCTCCCATCAAATTTCATTCCTTACCACCTTATGCACCTTCCATATTACTCCTGGCCTCGAGCACAAAGGCCGAAGCACTCTCAGGCAGTCGCCTTCAGTACCCTTTGAACCACAAGTCTAGACATGCGCTGCATTGCAATACCCGTAAACCTTCACACTTCTCCGGGTTTGAGGAACTCAAAGGTGGAGTTGTCCGGATCATTCAGGAACGAAGTGGGTTCTCCCCAGCTCCAGAGCCCGCTCTTCTGAGCACACGCCCTATCTGAAGACGTGGCCGCAAGTAACCCTCATCCCATCTCTCACCAAAAACGCGAAAACTATACATATATAGGCCTGGGTTGGGATTTATACAATAGGCCCGAAGGCAACTTGAGAGCTGGATCTGAAGTTCAAAAACAAACTCAAGGGATCTCATCCTCGAGGATTATTAATCTGAAAAAAGGAACTGTTGGCTAAATGGCCCGAGTTAAGTGGGATCCGATAAAACTCTACTTAACTCGTCCTGCACATGATAAATCAAATACATAATAGAGTAGCGTAAAAACAGAGAACAAGTCCTTAACGGACCTGGTAGAAACTCCAAACGGGTCTACGCGCCTAGGAGGCGAGCTCCTACACAGTACCTACACAATCAAGCTAAAAACTAACGCCCGCATGATGAATCACACATCCTATAGCATGCACACACAGTCAACACAATCACGCATCAATCAACACACATCAACCTATATCAATTCTAGCAAGTCTACTTAGGCTAGTTTGCATTAGATCATGATCATTACCTAGTTACCCTAATTAGTTTCTTAGCCTCCATTTTTAACACCACTTAATCAAACAAATTTCATATTTTATCCTTAATCAAATCTACATTTATATATATTATTATAACACACAATTCACCAATCCTAGATTGCAATTCTAATAATCGATACTTTTAAATAATTAAGTTAAAATAAATTATACCGTCGCGTCGTCGAAAATCGGCGATGGCTAGGGTTTCTGTTCGTAGCTCGAAACTCGAATTTGGCACCTAGTGGCGCCTGAAGTCCGATCAGATTGGACCGGCTGCGTTCGGCGGATGATCTAGTGAATTTCCCATGAATATAATTTTCCGGCGGTTCCGATGGTTTTCCGGCAAGTGTCGGCGATTCCCGGCGGTTGTCCGGCGATGGTTCAGGACGGGGCAATTAGGGGTCTATCGGCACCAGCTCGACGAGCTTGGTCTAATGGTGGTGTGAAACAAAGCAGCCGGGGCGGCGATGGCTGTCGGAGGTGGCGTTGAAAACGTGCGGCGGTGGCGGCTGCGTGTTCCGATCGGGGCTGCGGCCGGCCTCGACGGCGGTCGGGATGATACGGGAAACGTCGGTGACAGCAAGGGGGTGGTCGTCGGGGTCACACCGGCGGCAGGCGTGGCCCGGACTGCGGCGAATCGACGAGGGAGGGCGTCGCGGCTTGTGGGGTGATTCTGGCGTCGTGGTGGTGAGACGGTGGTCGGGGTGGGTCGTGGCGACACAACGAGTTCACGGCAGGGTGGGGCGGCGTTGTTCGGCGGCAGCACGGTGTCGACAGTGTCGGCGGCGGCGACGACAGCACACAATGGCAGCGAGGGTTTTGGGAGGGTAAGTGTCGGGAGGGGAGAAAATACCCTCAATGGCAGTTTCGTAATTAAGTATTGACTCGATTCCTACTCGAGTCAAAATAATAACTAGTTCGTAATAAATTCTAAAAAAAATCTAGAAAAATATGGAAAAATCCCATAAAATTAAACAAACACAACAACATCCAAATGACATGCTCTATAACTAATAACCCACCCGAATATAATCCAACGCGTCCTAATGCGTTATTCGGCCTAAAACTATTCTGCGATAAAATAAAAATAACAATCAATACTGTACTTCCATATACTTGATAACCCATTTTTCATCATCTTGTAGACGTTATCATCGTACACTTGTACATACATGACCCTCATCGCTGATAACTCACAGCTGGCCTCAACTCAGCTCGCGGTCCATGAAGCTAACTCGACTCGAACCAAAGGTTGAACCGACTGGTTCACTCCCGTAAAACTCTTACTCGAGTCATGGGTTTTACATGGTCTGCCAGCATGCCACGCCTTGATTGGTCATGTTTGAGTCTGCCAGCCCATGTCATGTCCATGTCCATTAGCCTAGCCAACCCAGCCCATCTTTCAATTAATTCAAACTGGGTCGGTTCAACACTTTCGGTTTGGTCTTGTTCAACTTGGTTCGGTCTGGTTCAGTCATATTTTTAACCGTTTTTCAACCGTTTTTGGTAATTTGAAAACCTTTACATTAGTTTAGATGCATATTCACATGATTTAACATGATTGGATGTTATGATGATTTTTATTTATTTATTATTTAGTTATTTATTTATTTATTCATTATTATTTATTTATTTTTATTTATATGTTTATCATATATAATGAATGTTTATATCATTATTTATTATTATTAACATTATAATTACTTATGAATATTAGTCATATTATGTGTACTAAATTGTATATATATATATATATATTCATTATGTGTATGTTATTATTTATTTATATTTAATTATGTATTTTTGTATTGTATGACTATGATATTATTAGTATTCATCATTAATGAGTATTAACTATTTGTTTATTTATTTATTTATTTATTAAATATATTTATTTATTTATTTATATATTTACTAACACGAGTATATGTTGATATTTATTTGCGTTTACCTCGTATATATATAGTGTAATTATATTATTATTTTATGATTAGAGTATTACTTATGTTCATGTTTATGTATTTATTATTTATCTAATTATCTATGAGTGCATTTTTTTGTTTATTATTTAGTATTATTATGTCTCAATTTGTGTGCCAAATGTTGAGTTATAGGTTTGTTAGTATTGTTTTCTCTGTTGTGATGTATTGATGATATAAGCACACACTACGAGCATGCATCATATAGAGATGTTAGTTTTTCATTTAGTAGTGGGTTCTGATATAGGTTGCGGAGTCCAAGCTCGCTATAGATGTGCAGATACGCTTGGAGCTTGGACCACAGGTCCGTAGGACTCTTTCTCTGCTTGACTCCTTGTGTTTAAAGTTTGATCATTTTTTATACGTACGACGGCATCGGTAGAGTTTTATTGGATCCTTCCGATGTCGGGCCATTTAGCTGTATTTTCTACGCATGTTTAATAAAATTACAAGGATGAGATCCCTTGTTGGTTTTCGAACTTAAGCTCCAAAAATTTATGATATAAGCCTCTTTCCTAAGCCTATTATATAAGTACGTGCATTTTTACAGATTTCACAAATAAGAGAGTGAGCGGTATGGAGATATGTATGAATCGCATTAGTACTCCTTCGAACCATGAGGTAGTGCGGTGTATGATGGTACTGTGTAATGCAGCACATTTTCAGAATATGTGGCACTAACTTAACTGTTCCTTTTGCCACTCGAGTACCGTGGTGGGTGATATGGAAGGTGTGAGGGCATAAGCGTTGTATGTATGTACGTATGAATATGGTTATGAGCCGTGCATGCAAGCCAGCAATTGCTTAAGTATGTTTGCTTACCGCCTAGTGTGAGGCTATCTTGATGTTTCATAAGTTTTCATGGGTAATGAAATACCTATTTGCCAGATTGTATTAGTTATTTTTCGGACCAGTAACATTCATTACTGACAGTTTTCATATAATATATGTAGGTCATGCAAATCCTGAGTCGACTTTAGTGGGAGGACAGATAAACGCTACACACACTTGAGCTCAACACAGTATTTACTTTCTTGCATTTATTTATATTTGATGTCTTTTGATGCTTATTTGATAATGTCTTCCATTCTCATGACACCAAAAGGGGTATTTTGATCTATTTTATCGATCAAGTCTTACTTATCAACAATATTAAACATGACTTGACTTGATCGTAATATTTCTGATCCGATTTTTAGGTGAACCAAAATCAGGGTGTTACAATTATTTTCTGAGTTTTTAATTAAGGAAATAACTAATCCAAAAAAGATGGATAATTAAGTTTTAAATTTTTTGATAATCTCAGAATTTTTAATTAATCAAATTATAAATTCGATAAAGATGAAAAATATGAATTGACAAATATACTTATTTTTATTATTTTTGGAATTTTTTAATTTATTTCATAATTCATTCTACTTTTGTTGTAAATAAAATAATTTATTTCAGAAGACGAACATTATTATTTTTCTCGAGCTTGCCTTCTTTCAATACCACCTGTAGAGTAACGTATTTAGTTATAATAGATAAAATTATAAAAGACATTTCAAAATTCATATTAAACATTGTAAAGCTATTTGTTAACATGAGATTCTTTGTTTTTTAACATGACATTTTTTTTTTGTTTTTTTTCCTACGCTTGATGTTGTATTTCTTGTCAGAGGAATATCCACATTCTATTATTACGAACAAAATAACACTATAATTATGATATCATATAGTAAAATTTCAAAAAGAATAATATAATTATGGAATTGTTTGCTAAAATTTGGGAAAGGAATTTAGTTACAGTAAATAAAATTAAAAATACATTTTAAATTCAAATTAAATTATGCGACATTTTCTTTTCAACCTATGGTATTACATATTATTTACTTTAATTAAAATTTATTCAATATTTAAAAATAAATATCAATAAATATTATCAATTAATAATTCAATTAAAAATATATTTTGAGTTACCTTTTGTCTTTTGTTCCCAACACTTGGAGTAAAACCCGAGTTGTCTTGCCCGAGGGTTTTTACAAGCGGTTTAGTTGTTACCTAAATCGGGTTAATAGGGTCCGATCCTTCTTATCATGATTCATATATGTTATCCTGTAAGTTGCCCGACCTTAGCCTCATTTGACGTTCTGTACACCTTATTTGAATGTGGCACGCCCGACTTTTTAACGTTTGGTCCAATTAAATCGTATGTAGTTAGATGTTAGGACCGTGTCCATAGCGTGTCTTTTATGTGTTCGTCATGTGTTTGACAACCTTTCAGACCATTTTCATCCGTTTTTGTACCGTTTTAGATAATTCGAGAACCTCTATATTAGTTTAGATGCATATTCACATGATTTAGCGTGTTTTAATGTTATGATTATTTTTCTTTATTTATTATTTTAGTTATTTATTGATTTATTATTATTCATTACTTGTTATTTGTGTATTTATTGATTATAATGCATGTTTATATGATTATTTATTATTAATAATGATATATTTACTTATTAATATTAGTCTTATTTATGTTTACTAAATTTTATTTATTTATCTATTTGTCTTGTTTGCATGTATGCAATTATTTATTTGTATTTAATTTTGTATTCTTGTATTGTATAACTATGATATTATTATTATTCATGATTAATGAGTATTAACTATTTATTTATTTATTTATTTATTTATAGAATTATTATTTATTAAATTATTTAATTATTTATATGTTATTTGTTTATGCCCATGTATTTATATAGTATAATTATATTATTATTTTATGATTAAAGTATTATTTATGTTCATGTATTTATTATTTATCTAATTATCTATGAGTGCATTTATTTATTTATTTATTTATTATTTATTATTATTATGTCTCGATTTATGTGCTACATGTTTAGTTATAGGTTTGTTAGCATTGTTTTCTTTATTAGGATATATTGATAATATGAGCACACACTATGAGCATGCATCATATAGAGACATCAGTATTTTACTTAGCAGTGGGTTTTGATGTAGGCTATGAAATCTGAGCTCACCCTAGAAGTGTCGATCGCTTGGAGCTTGGACCACATGTTCTTAAGACTCTCTCTTGATCTCTTGACTCGCTGTGTGTCGAGTTTAATTGTGTTTTAGACGTAGGACGGCATCAACGACATTTTATTGGATCCCTCTGATGTTGGGCCATTTAGCCGTGTTTTGTACACATGTTTAAGAAAACTACAAGGATGAGATCCCTTGTTGGTTTTTGAACGGAAGCTCCAGAAATATATGATACAAGCCTCTTCCTTAAACCTATTATATAAGTTCATGCATTTTTACAGATTTCATGAATAAGAGAGTGAGTGGTATGAAGATATGTATGAACCGTACTAGTACTCTTTCAAACCCTGAGGTAGTGCGAAGTATGAGGGTACTGCGTAACGTAGCACATTTCTGGAATTTGTAGCACTAACTTAATTGTTCCTTTTACCACTCGAGTACCATGGCAGGTGTAATATGGAGGATGTGAGGGCGTAATTGTTGTATGTATGAATATGAATATTAGCCGTGCATGCACGCCCACACTTGTTTAAGGATGTTTGTTTACCGCTCAGTGTGAGGCAATTTTGAAGTTTCATAAGTTTCTGTGGGTAATGGAATACCCATTTGCCAGTTTGTACTAGTTATTTTTTAGACCAGTAGCACTTGTTACTGATGTTTTTCATATAATATATGTAGGTTTTCCAAATCTTGAGCCGACTTTGGTGGGATGATAGATAAACGCTACACACATTTGAGCTCAGCAGAATTATTTACTTTCTTACTTTTACTTATATTCGATGTGTTTTAACATGTATTTAACAATGTCTTCCATTCTCATGACATCAAGAAGGTTGTTTCGATCTATTTTATCAATCGAGTCTTATCGACCAACAACTTTAAACATGACTCAACTCGATCGTAACATTTCTAATTCATTTTCTAGGTGAACTGTAATCGGGGTTTTACACTTGGCGTTTCTTTTTGGTGAGGAGTTAGGAGTCTCCACGTCCTATTACATGGAAAAAAATAACAATATAATTTTTTATATTTTATTATAAATTTTAAACGAAAAGAACTTGGTTACAATAAATAAAGTTAAAATTTATTTTATATTGAATTTTTCAAATTGAAAAAAATCATAAAATATTTTTAAATTCATTCTATTATATTTTGTAATAAAAATTTTTACTTCCAATGACTAAATATTACAATCTTAGACATTATCATTTTTCTCAAGCTTCACTTCTTTCAACGAGTGCCTTTTCAAGTAATCAATTTAATTATAATAAATAAAATTGAAAAGATATTAAAAAATTCAAATTAAACAATTTAAAGCTATTTATATTGATGAAAAGTGATACACACACATACATATATTAGAAAATAACAATATAATCACAAAATTTTACATTTCTTTAAAATATAAATATTGGAAAATATTTTTAAAATCATGATAATTTAGTTTGCAAAAAAGTCTAAAAAATTACTATAGTTGGCTAAGAATATTTTTCTACATTATCTTTGTAAAACCTGGGCTTTTCACCAGATGGTTTTAGTTTTAGTTCAGTCTTGACCTAGATCAAGTTGTTTGTCGTATGTGTGGTATGATATTTGCAAGCCATGACCTTAGTTCCCCCTTGTTCGGCGTCGGCCGGCTGGACATTGCGTCGTCTCGGCTCTTATTTTGGTATTTATTTGCAAGTTTAGATTGTTTGTCGTGTGTTGGAACCCCTTTTCGGTTGATCCTAACCCCTGTAGGACCCACGACATGGTTTCTGAAGTCTTCCCAACCACTTTAGGGTTTTGTGTCAACTTATACCTCATTAGATATAACACCTATACCTTATTAGGCATGATACCTTACCTATGACATTATGGACATAGTGATTGGTAGTTTTCCCTCCTTTCTATAACAACTCCACCATTGTCCATTTTTTCACTCCTTTCCTCATCTCCTTAGACCCTCCTCTTCTCCTTGGTCACTACTATTCCTTCCTTGGCCTCTTTAAGCTCCCTTCAAGCTTTCCAAGCCTAGCCAAGGCCTAAGGTTGTAGGTATTGGGTGGGAAGCCCCAAGACATCTCCCCTGATTCGTTGGAGGTAAGCCCTCCTCCCTTTGTGCTTGTTGTATGTGTTTGGTGCTACATCCGCCTAGGTTTCTGCATATTTTATATTTATTTATGATTTTTTCCTTCTAGATGGTTAAGTTAGGAGTAAATAGGTGGTAGTTTTATAATTGTTTTATTTTTAAATTAATTATTACATATTTTTAAATGCTTGGTGATCACTATTTTACATAGATCTGGTAGAAAATTCATAATTCATGTTCTAGATGACCTTTTTTCTTGATGTTTACTTTTTTATGTTCATGACGTCAAGATTTACAACTTGGATGTTAATATCTTCATCTGATATGACTTGTATGATATAGTAGAGGTGCAAACTTTGAAAAATGTGGCAACTTTCAAGATCTATGTGACTTGGCTGCACATATCCCTAATTTTTACACCTTGATGCAGGTTGTTGATGATGTTCACCTAATGCATTCTTGTTGATGTGTGTGGTCTTGTTCATGTAATTTTTTACACTAAGATAACTACTTAAAGGGCATTAACAAAATTCGTAATTGTTTAGTGTGTATACTTTGATATCAGTGTGCCTTGTCATATGCTGAGCTTGTGCTCCATTGTGTGCTAATTAAAAAAAGGTTAATTAAATCTATAAAAATTATGGTTGGCATCAATAATTGTCTACTAGAAACTTTTAAGTTTTAGTTTAATTAAAGATTATTTAGGTGGTTAGTTTGATTAGTTTTTCAGGGTGCATAGCGATGCAGAGTGAAACCATAGTTCCCTAACTCCGAATGTAAAATCTAAAAACCTAGACAAATGGTGATCAAATTATATTAAATTTCACTCAAACTTTAGGTTGTGTTCCTGTAATACTATATTAAAATTTGGGAGCATTTAGCTTAGTAGATCTTGCATTAGAATTTTCCGAAGTTCAATATGTCTACCCAACTCATAAAATGACTTTGCCAATACCTCTGATTTTTGAGTCCACTTAACCCGAAGTAGTTAGAATTTGAACCTCAAATCTTACGGGATTTAAGAGAACTGTATTGATAGCACCACTCACGTACCTAAGCCCATTTGAAGTTTCTAAGCCCATGAACGACACTTAGTAAAATTGGTACGTGGCCTAGGAACACTGTTCCCAACATCTTAGCCCTACCTTAGTGGGTCTTTCTTATCATGTTGGCCCATGGGCCAACACTTGGTAATTTTTACACCATCCCTTTAAAATGTCAGGGTTCACTAGTCCAAATTTGAGCCCATTTGGACACTGTTTGGCCCGTCAAAAAAATTATCTGGTTAAGTCTATTTGACCATACCCTATGTATGAGACTTTTCAGTAAGGGAACTTGCAATACCAAACCCTAACTAAGGTCATATAACAAGTTTTAACACTCCACAAAGTAAGATAATTAAAGTAAGAAAGTTTTTTTCTTAGTCATGCCTGTGTGGAGGTGTTGCCTCATTTTACATGTTGATGCAATCTGATAATAATTAGAGTTTCATCTCTTTGCTAAGGATATGTGGAGTGAACTTGTCGAGTTAGGATGAGGAGCTCTACTCATCTAGGTCCGTAGGACTCTTCTATTTCATCTCTGTTTGGCTACAATGAGTGAGGTTTTTACTGAGTTTTAGACATAGGACAATTGTAGTAGTGTTTTATCGAATCCCTTTAATGCTGGGCCATTCAACCAAATTTTTTTGCATTATACCAAAACTTCAAGGATGAGATCCCTTGATGGTTTTCAAACTAAAAGATCCAACAAACTTATGACATAAGCCATGCCTAAGCCTACTAAATAAATATACGTGAATTTTTATGATTTTCATGAATATGAGAGTGAGTTGTATGGGTATGTATGACTTACACAAGTACTCCTTTTCACCCTAAAGTAGTGCAATGTAAGTAGGGTACTTTGAATGCAATGTGTTTCCAAAAATTGTGACACTCTCATTGTTCTAAGTCACTTGAGTACCGTGGCAGGTAATGTATGGAGGATGTGAGGGCGTAAACGTAAGTATATATGTGTGTAAGTGTGAAACTGTTGATTTGATCTGACATTTTTATGATATTCGGCCGCGTCAGCTTAAGTTTTTTGTCTTGTGATGTACTTTAGAATTATTATGATTTCTTGTGAGTATTAAGATACTCATCGGCTAGTATTGTTTTATTAATAATTATTTTTGAGACTGGCAATAAAACTTGTTTGATTACTGACAATTTTCCCTCTATATATGTAGGTGTGTACTCATGTCTATGATCAGCAAAGGTGGATGGATAGATAAGCTCATGGCAGGGAATGGTACATGTGTTTGTGTTGTGCTAAGTTTTGTATCGAACCCATGTGTTTGAGTTGTATGACTTATGTATTTTGGGATTTTGAGACCTATGTATTTTGAGAACTACAAGTTATGTGATTTATGTATGGTGCGACGGGCACAGTAAAACCTATGTCGGTACACTTGATATGCTAGGATTATTGGTCTGTGATTTATTATCAGTACAGTCATTATCGTCGTGCATGGTACTCATCCTTAATGGCATTCCAACAATCATCTCGGAGGGTGTGTAAGTTTCAAAATCTTGGAACATGATGATGAGGAATTAAGGCACGTAAGTAAGACATATTGGATGCATCTTCGTGTATGCATGATACAGAGGAACATGTGGACCGCAGGAACTTATGGTTCATATCATTTGAAGGGTCCATATGAATACCAAGTGTTAGGGCTTGACGCCTTGACACACGACAACAGCTCTGCAGCATTTAATTTCTTACTCGAGGTGTACGGAACAGGTAACCACTGACCTTAGTATTTACTTTACTGTCAGAAGCCGAACCGTCTTCCGGTAATGTTATTTAAGTCAAAGGTTGCCGAACCAAACACAAGAACCAGCATCTCGTATCAACATCGTGAAAAGTTTAACCTTTTAACTTCTTTCGAGGTATTGCCTTCATATAGCTTGGAGTGATTATTGTATCTATAAATTTGTAGGGGAGATATTGTCTCTCTTATGACTCAAAGTATTTATATTAGAACCCTTAAGAGTAGGAGTCTTTCTAAGATAGTATAATTAGCACGCATTATATATGTAAACCCTATAAAATTACCGTCTTAAGCCTCCTTGATAGTTAAGATTTATTTCAGTAAATTTTTACATTAGTAATCTAATGAATAGTCTTTCAAATTATAACATTAAGATTTAATTTACTTTTCAAAACGAATTGAGGTGTTACAATCTTTTTCTCAAGCTTGGCCGCTTTCAACTACACCTGCACAAGAAGATATTGAAAAATTCAAATTAAACATTATAAAGTTATTTTCAACCATACGAAATATTGAAATTGTTGAAAATGTAAAAATTAATTTGTTTTACATACCGATTCAGATTCTGAAAATATGGAAACAGTGAATGTGAAAGATGTGCTATTTATCCAACATATAATCTTCAATTTTTTTATTGGAAAATAAATTTACGTCCAATGAATGATTTTATGATTGATGGGTAAATACCATTTTCATCGCGACATTTTTTATATAAAATTTTTGCAAATATTTTAGGTAACAATTTAGAAGCCGCGTCAAATAGTACACATGTAGTAACAGATGTGCTATCTTTTACAGATCATTTCTATCCTGAATATACAAAATTATTATTAAAATTGTGTCAATAAACAAAAAATGGAGACATGATAAATATATACCTCTTCTTTGAATAATTAATAAATATATACCTCTCCTTTGAAGAGGTAACATTGTTGTGGCATTTTTCACAAAACATTTCTCCTCCCTTGAGGATTAGTTTCTGAGCACAAATATAGCATCCAAATAAGTATAATACCATTACTTAACTTCTGTATAATCTATTTGTTACTTCAAGAGTGAACAATTTTTCCTGTTAATATATAAGATGGTGTTAAGTGGAACAATTATTATTTGGTAAATAAAACAGGAAAAAATATATAAACGATATTACTGTACACTTTTTTGGTTCAAAATTGATTGAACAATTTCTTCTATGATTTTTCAAAAATGACTATATTTTTTTTAAAATAATTAGATTATAAAATCTAAAAGAAAAATCAAAATAAAAATTATATAATTTTACTATTTCTAACAATTTTAATTTAAGTATTATCATTTTTCATTCTTAAATATATTTAAATTTATAATTCATCTTTCACTTTTTATTATTTATTCTTTGTTTAATATTATTGAGTACCAGATTTTATAAATATTAAAAGTTAATATAATTTTTATGTTAAAAATAAGTAATATTTTAATTGAGTAAGTATTAAGTAAAAAAAATTTATTTGAGTAAAATTTTAAAAATTAAAAAGAAACTATTATTTTTTAAGAATAAATCTATATATTAACATGATTATTTCTATCATTTTTAATTTAATTATAATCATTTTGTACAATTTTAATATAAGAACAATAATCAACTTATAGGGTACTTAAAACCAATATTTATCACTAAGAGGAACTGAAAATAAATGAATGATACCACCTATCTATTACATAAATTTCTAAACTGTTATTTAAGATATTTAATGAATGGAGATTTCCTTGCTTTTGATGCGGTCTTCAGCCATATTAACTTTAAGACCTTGCATCTAATTATTACTCTTAATATAAATAAAAAATGAATCCTATTTTTCAAAAGTGGAAGATTTATCTTTTATTAATTTTATCATTTCCAACAATTTTAATTTAACTATTATCATTTTATCATTTCCAATAGTAAGGTTGGGAACAAAGCGCCCGGTAGTTAACAGATTATCAGCAATGCCAAAAACATTGGAAAAAAGTTATGAAATCACCTAAGCAGTAAAACAAGTTATCAGCCAAAGAAGATAAAATGATAGCAATCAGCTTTGCATTGCCAATAACTTCCATGTTTATCACCAACCCATCCAAGCACTTCAGTCAAAGCCTTGGAGGTATATATAGCAGGAATTTAAAAAATAGCCTATTACCATGTGTGACAATGTGTTGATGATAACTAATTCATTATTAATTGATTGTTAAAGGTTTTCTTGATAGCTATTAGAACGTGCCAAGTTAATATCAATGACTTAGCCTATTTGTTTTCAATTTAATCATGGTTTATGCGATCATGTTTGAATTTTTTAATATGAATAGCTTAGCTTATTTTATTTATAATTTTAATTTTAGTTTATGTGAAGAAAAATTAAGACATGTATGAACTTTTATCGAAAACCTTTTATTGTAATTGTAGTTTTGGATATTTAAACATGCATGAATTTTTATGTATTGTATTAAATATTTAGACATGTACAAACTTTTATGTTGTTTTGAATGATTTATATTATTATATGTTGTCATGAAAGTTTAGAAATATAATCTTTTTATGTAACTTGTGTTGAACAGTTCATTGTATTTTTGGTATGTATATTCTATATTCTACATCTAGACCGATTGAAAACTATGATTCGTGGCTATTTTCAAAAGGTGGCTAATTTTGCTAAATATTTTTCTTTTTGGTCGATTTAAAATCCAATTTGGATTTATGCAAGAATGATTTAATTTCTAAGGAGGGTTAGAGAAAGTGTCAATCTTAATTAAACTTGTAAATTTGGGATATGAATTTATATTAACGAGTTAGTGGGATGAGAATTTTAAATGTGAATTGTATTAGCACATTGTTTATACGATTCAACCCAAAAATATTACAAGCCTATTAATCTAATTACATACTTCCCACCCATATAAATTTAATTTACAGGTTTTGTGAGCCTAAAAAGTAAAAAATAGAAGAGATTCACGATAAATTTACAATTTAAACTCACCAATAATTAAAATCTTATTACCAATAAAATATTATTTATACTATCAATCACTTCAACAACATACATTAGACTCAACAACTTTCGTTAACTCCCCATCGTAAGATAAGTAAACGCACAGGG